>JBBPUC010000468.1:0-10424 GCA_038094375.1 Tubosaeta aff. heterosetosa
GATAGCGCATTACGGACGCTCGACTTGGCTGGGGAGCCATAGCGCAGTATTCCCGACGGACGCTGTTGCTTTGATTAATGAAGATCCTGTTTTTAGTCTGCTAGTGATGCGATCAAGGACTGAACGTTCTTCCTCATCCTACATTCTTTAGACACCGAATGATGCTGGTGGCTTTGATCAAGTTGGCGGGACAGGGTGGTTGGTGAATAACCGTTGAGGCTGGCAAGAGGTACGAGCGTCTATCGGCCCTGGAATGGCCTGATGAGACCTTGTCGTAACTCATTGCGGGCAGGGCTGTCAATGGTCATTCGAGTCCGTTGCCCCGCTGCCCTGGTGGCTTGTCAACATGTCTGCGCGGACACCATCGAACGCATCTTTCCGTGTGCCAACACGGACCGAAGCGGACCCCCATCATAGAATGAAAACACCATCTCTCGTCCTCGGGATTTCTGTTTCTCCGGATTTAATTTTGGGCGTGGGGCGCTGGGGAACTCTCACCCCGTTCCAGTGTGATTGATGCCCAGACTTGAGCTCGTAATTGCACTGGGGCGCACATGGGATCATCTGCGCCGCCGCGTAACCCGAGGGTCGGGGTATTCGCGGCACTTGCCGGGTTCTGTCCTTGGTCGCATCCCGAGCTTCGGCCTGAAAATGGGCTGCAGCGGCGACGTGTCGCACCAACCACCGTATCTTATCTGTTATCTCGTATCGACGTACGCCCGACGGCCGTGGCGCCGATCGAGGAGAACGTGACGTGGAGAGAAAGATAAGCCCCTGCGTCGCGCGTCATGTTTTGGACATCTGGACGGTTGCCACTGAAGGCGAGGCGAGGCGCACGTGCGGCGGGATCGATACACGACGACAGGTGGATCTGCAACAAGAGGGAAGCAACTCCGGTCCGATCTCCGGCTATACCTTGTCCCGAATCCGAGTTTATTACTAATGTCGTGAACTAGCGTGGATGGTATAATTTAAGGGGGAAAGTAAAAGACATGTGTGATCGTGTGCGACGGATCGAAGCAGGGCAGACATAAAAACAGTCGTTCCTGGAAACCATCTAAACAATGCCACAAAAGGAGGTTGTACACCGGCAGGAGGAAGAGTAAAACAGGCAGTCTCTACGCATGATTAATCGAGTTTCTGATATTGGAGCTCCAATTTGCGAAGCGGAACGTAAAGCAATCCCGCGAGTGGGAACGCAACTTCGAATCCAATGTCCCCCGAGGTTTTGCCAATCGGACCTGCAAACCATACTTGGTTCATGCAGGGTACGATGAGCCCAAATGAAAGCACGCCGGCACCAACCGCCGCAACTCCCCACGGTAGACGCTTTGCAACATTCCAGTCGGCGTGATCGTAACTATCAAAGTCGCCTCTTCGGAAATAAAAGTGTTCAACGAGCAGAATCGCGCCATATGCGCTCGCCCAGTAGCCGATCAGGCTGAGGAAGTCCGTAAGTGTGGTGTAAAACCTGTGAGCACCGACAATGGCCAACGGTAGTGAACTAGACGCCAAAGGACGGGTATGAAAATCAGCGCACAGGTGGTATGTAATTAATTGAGGGACGTACATGGCCGTCCCCACGACGGAAAATACGTATCTGGGAACGATGGCAAGCTTGGGAATAAGCACCTGGAAGTTGAAGCACATGGAATAGAGCGTGCATGCAATATTGGACGACACGCTCAGGCTGAGCATCACCGTCAAGAACTTGCCAAAGTTGCCGACAGGGCTGAGCATCGCCTCGAGCAAGCCGCCTATATTTTGGCTGGCGCCGTAACCTGTGGACCAACTCTCGACACTGGGCGCAGCTAATACGGCCGCCGCGCCAAGGCACTCGAGGGTAACCTAAATAATTACAAATCAAGTACCGCCACGGAAGCTGTAATGACACGTACGATAGGTACAATGTATCCGAGATAAGAATACCAGAAAATACGGTGGCTAGCGTGTGTAACTCAGGTCAAGGTCAAGGCAACCGCTAAGCCACTTACCTCGATACGTTGGGTTCGTAATACATTGTGAAATCGGACGCCATCGCAGAAAAGGTGATGACAAAGCCTGCGAGCGTGGCTGCGAACGAAAGAACGTTGGCTGCTGTTGCAGGGGGAGGTGCGGGAATAGGTGCGGAGGCATAGTGCAGGTACTTGCCCCCGACACCGAGTGCGACAAGAAAAGCGAGTAGAACGGGTGGCCATGCAAGACGCTCGTACCAGTTGAGCACTCTGTAGCCCATAAAGGAGATCTAATAATATGCGTTTGACACGATAAGCGAGAGACCGCATGGGATGACATGACATACCACCATGGAGAGCAGCGCAATAATCACGATCCCAACCCTGAGATCAGAACGTGAGAGTGAACACGCGTGAAGCGAAATGGATCAATCAACTTACGTCCATGACATGTTGCCACTGGAAACGCTCGCTAGTGCTTGTCCTCCAAGAATGCAGTTGAGAATATTAAAACCACAGAGACCGATGAGATTGAGAATAGTCGGAAAGATGACGCCATAATATCTGGAATGAGTGTCGCATCATGGTACACGGGAGAGACGAATGGACGAGGACGGACCCAAAGCTGTAGCGAGAAACAATCATCTGCCTCATCCCGGTCTTCGGGCCCCAAGTGTTTCTAAACGAGTTGGCACATGGGGAGGCAAGGAGGAAGAGACTCACAGATATGCAGGTAAAAGATTCGCAATGAGATTAAAGAATAAGATTACGAGACAAGAATCGCGAAGGCCGAGGCCAAATACAACAGGGCCGAGTGTCCCGGTCGAGAAGCTGGGTCGGGGTCAGAGGGGTCCAAGGATCCGAGGTGGCGCGTACGAGAGGATATTGAAGTTCACGGAGAACCAGACAAAGAATATTTTATAAAACTGTTTGTCTTGACGATCTTCATAGGACACGGGGACGGTACCTATGGAGGTGTGAGACCAGCGCGATGAAGGCCAAGTCTGACGTACCCCGCGCCTCTACGCCCCAGCGGAAACCTCTCGGGAGAGAGGGGAAGGTGGACCGATGGGAGTCGGTGTGAGAGGCGTAGTCCTTCTCGACGTCTGAGTCGTGTTTCGACTCGCGAAAGTTGTCGGACATGGCAGGGAAGGAGCGACGAGAGTATCAGCTGGCAAGTGTTTAATATAAGATGGAGGAGATAACGATCGAAAATTAAAAAAAGTAAAAAATATACATAAAAAATTCAAGGAGATCTCCCATCGGACCTGGATGACGTTGTCAGTGACAAGATCATTTCACACAGATCACTGCTTTCCATTTATGGTAACATGAACACGTGATGTTTACTTTCCCTGCCACCTCTGCACGCCCGCTCATTGTCCACAACGACGATGGCACGTCCCTGCCGTGGCTCGCGGGTGTCCTCCTTCTACCCGGTCAAGTCTCTGCCCCCGCTTTCCTCCCTCGACAGCGCGTTCCAGCTGCAGGAGTACATCTCCCTCCTCATCCGCCTCGATGTACACGACGTTGACGCCATCATCGCCCTTCCCGAAAAAGCTACCCAAAATGATCAAGACGAATTACCAGACCCTGTAGACGCTGACTCAAAAAAGTCCGAGGGTGGTGACCGCAAGAGTGACATTTCCGTCGACCGGGCCTGCTGGATATATGAGCAACTACGGTGCGTCGAATCCGCGCCATGTGACTCCCCTTAACCATGTTCTATAGACGTCTCGCCCAAGACCTTTCTCACCCCCTAATCACGATGCTCCAGCAAGAATGTACTCGGAGCTCGTGTCCTCAAATGAAGGCGGGAGAGTGGCTATATCTGTGCGTTGCACACGGTAATGACGGCGCTATGGAGGTCTGTATTCTGCCAACTCAGCCATTCCATTGTATTCTGATGCCACCTGATGTAAAAGCAATGCTGTGCCATAGATTACATCCTTCATACTGTCGATAGCGCGACTGCTCTCCTCAACTCTCCCAGAGCCTTTCCTTCCAGGTATATATTTAGCCGACTTCTTGGTCCGCCTTGTCCCCGTCCTGATCATCTTCGGTACGATTCTCCAGACTCTCCATTCCACAAACGTCCCACCGGCACTTCGCTTCTCTCGCTCGCCGCCTCGGTAGAATTTTTGCACACGCCTATTTTCACCATCGCGAAGCGTTCGAGCAAGCCGAAGCCGAATCATCGCTTTATGCCCGCTTCCTCAAACTCACTAAACTCTTTGATTTGGTTCCAGCCGAGTTTCTCGTCATCCCTGAAAGTGCCATACATCACGATGGCAAGACTCAACCCGAGGAAGTGGAACCTCCTCGTTTATTTTCAGCTGCCGTCCATCCAACCCCAAATATTCGAAATGACTCGCTTACGACAACATCGGTTCCCGATGATGATCAGGTTTCGAATGGTCGTCCAGGGGCTGTGGACGTCGCGAATCAAATTGGCTCGGACAGCCCACGCAAGTTTGGTCGTAGCCGAACGGATACGATGGTGTTTAGCGAAGCATTCAACGTGGCGGAGGAGCTGTCGAGGGGTGGCGACGGCGGTGGCTTGCTTGGCTCGTCGCCCGTGCTTGAAACAGAATCATTGGTCTCAGGGCCATCATGGGCAGATCTTGAGTCCAGAACGGAGGATTTGGATGATGAAGACATTGGCGATGCGCGCTCCGACCTCACGCTTACCGGTTCATTATCCCCGCCAGTAGAAACAATCTCCCTCATTTCGCTTGAGGACGGTCCTACTGTGGCCACGCCAATCGAGGCTGCTCCGTATGATGCTCCGTCGGATCCATCACCACCAGGTCCATTTGATGAAACCCCAGCTGAAACTGTAGAAACAATTGCTGGAGAGCCTGTTCAAGTGGCGGAGGAGACTGTTGCCGTTGATGAAACCCCTACCGCCGCAGTCATTGAAGCTGCGCCAGAAGAAACAAGTGCCACAACCTCCGAGGTGTCGACTGATACAACAGAAGCATTGCCCGTGCCAGAAGAACACGGAGCGGAATTCTCGAGCGAGAATGACGACCCCATTCCGCTGTCGAGCGAGGAAGAGCCGAAAGGTCCCGAGCCACACGAGGAATCCGAGGAGGCAGCCCCACCCGAGGGTACGCTCGAGTTGCATGAACCACCACCATCCGAACCGATTCCGCCGGAGAGTGAGAGCGATATCACCGATGAGGTGGGCGTGCATGACGAAGATGAGCTCAGGGCGAGTGGGGAAGAAGCAATCATTGCATAGGTTGAAGACGGTGCCGGTGCACGCGATCTTGTCGCGAGCGCAGTCGTTCTATGGCTTTCTCGTGGCTGCTTGGCAACGAGGGCGCCGTCTTTTCTCCCCGCCTTCTTTTGTACGCGATATGGGTTTGGTGCTGGGAACCAACATTGTTTTCTTGCTGTTAACTAGCGCTCTTGCACGTTCTCTTCCCCTGAATGAGTTGCAGTCATTCACAGAACCCTGAACCTGTGGGACCTCGAACCTTTAAGCCTTGCCCGCCCCTGGGCGCTCCGCGTCGCCACAGGACCGAGTAAAGATCGCTTCAAAGCCACCATCACAGTTCCCTGTCGCTTAGACGACATATGCCTGAGGTTTTGGGTTGCACCGGCCCGGGCTCACGAGGGGGCTATCGATTTATCCCCCTCGGCTGGTATAGTCAGTAATCTTGCCCCCCGAACGGAAGGGCAAAGATCAATGATCCGTCGGTACGGGCTTGGGTTTACAATCGAATCCGTGCACTCATGATGGTGTGCGTGCCCTGAACGCTTGTTCGTGCCCTGGGAGCTGGCTCCAATGATCGGTACTTTTTGCTCTTATCGGTGTGGGCGCGTTGTTCGCCGTCTGGGTCACGCGCCTGATAACGATAACAGGGAGCTCCCGTCAGTGTCTCTGGATCCCGTTCCGTGCTGGGCGGGACAAGGGCGATCTGCCGGGCGCCCGTCACGGTCGAGCAAAAGGTCTCCAGATCTGACGGGACACACGAGAGATTGATCCCGTTGTGCCTGTCGCCATAAAACCATCGTCTGATGGCGACCAAGGCAATCACGCGCGTTTGGAGACTCGGTTATTCAACACTGTGGTTGCACCCTCGCACGTAGCACACGAGTGATGCGATCCAACTGCTTCGTCCCTTTGGAACACGTTCCTCTTCTAGACGCTTGCCGACGGTTTGGCGCCCACCTGAAGACGCGCCGTCGTTGTTCGGAACGACGGCGAGACAGCGTCGGTGCTCTTGGCATGCTCGTCGGTATCGTCCTGTGCTGCAATCGGATCGAGGTGGCATCCAACACTCGTGGAATAGAAACGTATGTGTTTTCCGCCCATCCCTCGACGTGCAGCCGCAACACCGAGATGACGACACCACTGTGTCCTCCATCTGTGTCACGCCATGCGCTTGCGGTAGTGCTCACGTTTTGCTACGGCTGACACGTTCTTCTCGTCAAACTCGTCCACCAGACCAGCATAGATCGGATCGCGGTAAACGTATCTCAGATGCCACGCATACATCTTCATGACGAAACGCAGGGATCATTCGTTGCAAGGGTCTGGAGGTAACTTGCACTTCATGCATATGGACTGGAGGGTTTCAGATGCGACGTCGGGATCAAACACTCTTACGGGGCTATCATTTCGCGACAGTTTGTCTGCGATATTCGTCTTGGGTGCCCACAGGGGAATGACCAAGAACCGGTTTGTTTCCGAGTTTCTGATCGGCGTGTTCTCTAGAGTCCGTGTGGACCTCGTTTAGCACGCACATATCCAGTATATCCGAACCCTTACAGCAAAGCTAGAAACCAAGAAACGTGCTGGAGCGGTGTGGTCTGCGATTCAAGTCACTCTCAATCGATTCAACCAGACTGACCCACTTAAATCAAAGGAGATTCGATATAGATATATCGGCCTTAAAAGCTGGTTATCCGGCGGTTGTTCCTTGGAGCAAATCCGCCGAAGGACAGCTTTCAAAGTAAAATGATTCACAATACTCATTTCCTTGAAGTTTCAAGTAGTATGCGACTTTACGCCACCGTAGTCTCGACTTCATGCAGGATATATCGCCTGAATATCACATTGTTTCGGCTTCGAAGTGACAAGTTCTCGATGTAGAACTTATCAATCTTGGGATATGGCCGATGGGGACACAGATATGGTGGTGGGGGCTGGGTCAAAAGACAAGGCCAACAACCCAGGAAAACCGCTGAAGATACCTAGCAGACCGTGATGACAGTGATCAAGATTCAAGATGGAGCCGAGCACAGGAGATCAACATGCACACCCAGTTTATTGCTTCAGTACCTACTGCCGAATCCTGACATAGCAACTGAAGACGTGCAAGTTACCAACATTCTGCTCAACACGAGAACGGAAAACGAACGAGTTTCCATCGCTGACGACTGGCCGAAAATACGGTCCCTGATACCATTATCATTGTCGCTCTACTCACCACCATTGGCACTGGCACCACCACCAGTACTTACTGCCATTCCATGTGAGTTAGCATCGAGCCTAGGTTTCGTGTTCGCTTCTAACCTACGATATGCTCTGAATTTGCTCTCCCTTGCCTTGGCAGCCTCCAGTGAACACCGATAAAGTTCACTTCCCTTGAGGAGAGGGGCCACTACTGCCAATGGCCCCTCACCAGTAAAGCGAACAATCAAGGGTGCGACACGGTTCCCGCCCTCCAGGAATTGCGGGTATTGAATGGCTTTCAGTCAAGCGGGCCCAGAACTTCATCTAAACCCCTTTTTAGCGACTTAGATCATATCAATGGGCCGTCACAATTACAGTTATCAGATGATCATGTACGTAGCCATCACACGTTCACAAATAACGCCATTGGTTCAGAGTCGCACAATCAACGTGCGATCAGTGGACCATTGCAAGCTAATGCGAACAAGGAAAGACGAAGGACAGGACCCCTGAAATTTGTTGGATAGACATCCAAACCCGCAATGTGAGTCGATTGAAGATTGGCACCTCAAGGGATACTTTTGCGACACTGATACATACCTTTGCGTGACAGGCTTGAGCTGTTTTCAGGCGATGTCGTGCTCTGTTCATACTGTCACAAATTACGGAGCATGTGCGGAAAGTCATCATTCATCACGCCCATGGTGAGATGAAACTCGCTTCTAGAAAAATTCGATGGAAGTGTCGACCGCAAGCGCTTTCCTTTATTGCAATCCTCTCGCCCGGTGCCCAGTCACGATAACGAAACGAGGCATAGCGAGATGACGGGCGATGCCTTCATCGAAGCTATAAAATAGCAAGGGATTGCGACGTTCCTCCAGGTCCACACACCTCTCACTGTATACATGCCTCAGCCTGCCAAACTTGTCACTGGACTTCCCAGTGGTCTCTACGAAATCACCTCCGATGTTCTCCCGAGCAGCCAGCCCATCGGTGTAGATTCGAACGCCCCTCCATCCCAACTCGTTCGCGGCAATGCGCCTGTCTGGGTTGTATGATTGTTTTTGGCCTCTACTCTGAGTGTGGGGCTCATGTTGTTGGCTGCAGTGGGACATCAAGCCGGCCTCGTCCCCATTTCCCGATGGTCATCGGCTCTCCCTGGTCAACGCGTTTCCATACACTGCCGTCAAAGATGGAGCGGTGATTGCTACCACGAATGCGTCTGATGACCATGTCTGGTACATCTACGAACACAAAGATAAATACGTGTGAGTGGCCCATTTTCTCCCAGATCTCGTGCGCCACTAAGGTATTCCTATACAGAATTGCAGCACAACCATTCTGGCCCACCCCTGCATGGACAGTGTCCGAGGGAGAGAGAGTAATAGATGACTCCTGTTGTCCGATACCGTGGCTTATTAACTCGCCCTACAGATCACGATCAGTCTTTATGAGATCGAACCTGCCGACAGTCAACTGTTCAAGCTCAGGCGCCTTCCTCCCGGGTAGGCACATGAGTATGAGTGTAGTACTGGAAAGTTGTGCCAAATTCTGTGTCTTGGTGTTGCTCTCGTAGTTCAGTATAGGATGTAAGGACGGGCGGGCGAAATGACTATGTGAAATTGCCGATGCTATTCAGTAATGTAGACCGAGAGACTGAGAAAAACTACTCTATATAGGTGCACTTGATTCCCCTCTCTTACTTGGGGCCTTCCAAGACGTCAAGAAGGTAGTCTAGCCGACGTCATTGGCATCTGGTACTACATTTGGATGATCGGGTCTTTTGTTTGTAAAATCTGATAACAATACGAAAGCGCCATGTGACAGACATACTATTGACTTTGAGTCAATAGGGTTCTCATGCTATTTGAATCCACGAGTTGATTCTCGAGGGAGACCTTGAGAGGCTTCAATTCAAACGTCGATCTCCTGATCTCCGGTGTTTCGCTGCAAAAACCCCATTTGATAGTTATGCGATTCACGCACTATATGTACGTTACCGATAATCGCAGTGGAATCCCAAGCTAGCACCTTTTATCAGGCTTTCAATCAATCTAGACGCTTCTAGATGAGTCGGATGCCTACCGTAAGGCTACCATCCACAGGATGAGGTTGACGCTCGTCTCCCAACGCACCCTCGCTCTCACTAGCCGGGTGACATTAATCTCTTAACTGGGGAAGAGGCAACAACACCTAAGGTGCAGTTTATTTTTCCGAGTTTCAAATCAGAATGAAAGTTACCATCGTCCTATAACTGTACACCCTAATCGGTTTGTAGACAAGAAAATTCACCTTGGAATCTGGAGATCCTACGGTATGAGGCGTGTCTGGCAGTAAACGGGAATGCTCACGAAATAATCCTACTCCCACGACTTTTAAACACTGTACGCTAAAACGTCCCAAGATTTTCGAGTGTATTCGCCAGCGGATTGTAGGTATAGATCCCAGGCATAGTCCAGAGACACACCGTCATTGTGAGCTTATTCATACTCGACTTGGTTGCACACGCCCCCAAACAACAGCACTCGGACTTTCCCTGCGACATCCATGCACACCTCAATCCTAGACCAATAAAACGCAAGCAGGGCACTCTGGCTGCCCAAAGTTTCGTCCGGACTGAATCCCTTCTTGTGCGGGTTCTCCGTCCTTCAAAGCACGTCGTTTGCAGCCTCTAATGAGTGACTTGTAGTGTGGCATATTCGTCTTGACGAATGGGACCGCACCCGCCGTGCACAGCAGCCGCACCATCGCACCGTCGTACGCAAGTGGCTGGTCCGTAAACACCAAGTACCCAATGCGCACGGCAAGCATATCCTCGTGCGATACGGACACACCCACAAGCGGGGGTGCGGTAGGATCTTTGTGAGGCAGTTTCTCTGGAGTATGTGCCATTGGTGCTGTCGACAGCCCTAAAAATGGTCAACACACCGGGACGGAGCGCATTGGAAGGCACACATACATTCTTAGTCCTACGATCTCAGTTGGTTGACATTGGCTAAACGCGAGAGACAACAAGGACGCACATATAACCGCGTCAAGCAAACCCATCGAGTAGCAAA
>JBBPUC010000469.1:0-18761 GCA_038094375.1 Tubosaeta aff. heterosetosa
TTGAGCAACCTTGCAAATCATCTCTCCTCCCGGTACGGCCAGCTCGGGGGGATTGATGACCTCGATGAGGCCATCGGTCTCGGCTGCGAAGCACTTTCACTTTTCCCACCTGGACACCCTCGTCGCTCGGACTCATTGAGCAACCTTGCAGCCCATCTCTACTCTCGCCACAACCAGCTCGGGGGGATTAATGACCTCAATGAGGCCATTGGTCTCGACCGCGAAGCGCTTTCACTTTATCCATCTGGACACCCTCGTCGCTCAAACTCGTTGAATAACCTTGCGCTTCATCTCTCCTCCCGGTACGACCAGCTTGGGGGGGTTGATGACTTCAATGAGGCTATCGATTTCGGCCGCGAAGCACTTTCACTTTTCCCACCTGGACGCCCTCGTCGCTCGGACTCGTTGAACAACCTTGCAGTTAATCTCTCCTCCCGGTATGGCCAGCTCGGGGAGATTGATGACCTCAATGAGGCCATTAGTCTCGACCGCGAAGCGCTTTCACTTCGCCCACCTGGACACCCTCGTCGCTCGGACTCATTGAACAACCTTGCAAATCATCTCTCCTCCCGGTACGGCCAGCTCGGGGGGATTGATGACCTCGATGAGGCCATCGGCCTCGGCCGTGAAGCACTTTCACTTTTCCCACCTGGACACCCTCGGCGCTCGGACTTATTGATCAACCTTGCAGCTCATCTCTGCTCTCGCCATAACCAGCTCGGGGGGATTAATGACCTCAATGAGGCTATTGGTCTCGACCGCGAAGCACTTTCACTTTGCCCATCTGGACACCATCGTCGCTCGGGCTCATTGAACAACCTTGCAAATCATCTCTCTTCCCGATACGACCAGCTTGGGGGGATTGATGATCTCAATGAGGCCATTGTTCTCGACCGCGAAGCACTTTCACTTCGCCCATCTGGACACCCTCGTCGCTCAAACTCGTTGAATAACCTTGCGATTCATCTCTCCTCCCGGTACGACCAGCTTGGGGGGATTGATGACCTCAATGAGGCCATTGTTCTCGGCCGCGAAGCACTTTCACTTTTCCCACCTGGACACCCTCGTCGCTCGGACTCATTGAACAACCTTGCAGTTGACCTCTCCTTCCAGTACGACCAGCTCGGGGGGATTGATGATCTAAACGAGGCCATTGGTCTCGACCGCGAAGCACTTTCACTTTTCCCACCTAGACACCCTCGTCGCTCGGACTCATTGAACAACCTTGCGCTTCATCTCTCCTCCCGGTACGACCAGTTCGGGGGGATTGATGACCTCAATGAGGCCATCGGTCTCGACCGCGAAGCACTTTCACTCCGCCCACCTGGACACCCTTGTCGCTCAGACTCATTGAACAACCTTGCGGGCCATCTCTACTCTCGCCACAATCAGCACACGAAGATGCATGACTACCATGCGGCCATGGAGGACAAACGGGCACTATTCGCTCTCTTTACTGAATTGGTGCATATCTCCCATGCACCTTCTTCACGAGATTTGTCTGCTGCAAGGGCATGGGTCGACACAGCTGAATTATGCGACCATCCTACCACCATCGTCGCATACGAAACAGCCCTTCGCCTACTTGTTGAAAACACCTCTGCTCTACCACCTCTACCTCAGCACCTTGCCCTTCTCAAATCCATCTCATCATCTCTCGGAGTAGATGCATTTTCAGCTTGTCTTCGAAATAGCTCTGCCACCAAGGCAGTTGAGCTTCTCGAGCAAGGTCGTGCCGTTTTCTGGAG
This sequence comes from Tubosaeta aff. heterosetosa, assembly GCA_038094375.1. NCBI lineage: Eukaryota > Fungi > Basidiomycota > Agaricomycetes > Boletales > Boletaceae > Tubosaeta > Tubosaeta aff. heterosetosa. The sequence continues at coordinate 1,749 of JBBPUC010000469.1, forward strand.
CCAACTCACTAGACTCCGTTCTCCACTCGACGACGTTATTGCATCGGGGCCTGAAGGCAAGGCTTTGGCGGATCAATTTGCGTGTCTGACCACACTCATTCACACGAGTCTCCAGTCACCTGGTCCAGATCAGCACGATCGGGTTTGTCACCTTAACCTCGAGCTGAAAAAGGTTGTATCGAAGATACGGGAGTTACCGAGTCAATCCCGATTTCTTCTTCCCCTGCTGTTCTCCGATCTTCAATATGCGGCCACTGGCGGACCTGTTATCATCGTGAACGCTAGTAAATATGGCTGTGATGCGCTCATAGTGTTTGCAGACAAGGATCCTGTCCACATCCCTCTGTCTGTGACGAAAGAGGAGGTTCGCAGATTGACATTAAAGCTTCGTCAGTTGACTTGGCTTTCAAAGAGGATGGATGCGTTAAGCATATCGAGGGGATTCAAGTTCTTCTTGCGGGACCTCTGGGATGATGTGGTTTCCCCAATCGTCGATGTCCTTCAGACAACGTGCACTCTTCAGTCACGCATTTGGTGGTGCCCTACTGCTGAGTTCTCTCTTTTGCCACTCCATGCAGCCGCTCCATATGGAAAGCACGAAAAGGGTATTCCAGATCTCTACATCTCGTCATACGCTACCACTTTGACTGCCCTTATCCATGGTCGACAATCTCGAGTCTTTGCGACTGGGACGAAACGCTTTATCGCCATCGGTCAAGCGCAAGCCATGGGCTCAGACATACACCCCTCTGTTGGCCCTGAACTGGCCAATATTGGACGGCTTGTCGATGGTCTCGCAACCTTTACATGCATAGATGGCCAATGTTGTCGATAAACTAGGAGAAACCAAGTGGGTCCACTTTGCGTGTCATGGAATCCCAAACGAAGAACAACCATTTGAATCTGCGTTCGCTCTCCACGACGGGCGGCTCACAGTGCAGCGTGTTATCCAGTGCAATCTGCAGAACCCTGAATTAGCGTACCTGTCCGCCCGTCGGAGACAAAGAGTGTCCAGACGAGAATATCCATCTCGCGTCTGCGATGCAGTTTGCCGGATTTCGTTCTGTTATTGGGACCATGTGGGCTGTGGACGATGCTGAGACGAACAAGGTCACGTCCATGTTTTATACACTCATGAAGGACGAATCGGGACGTCTGGATTATACCCGGGCAGCACAGGCGTTGCGGATGACGATGAGAAAGGTGGACATTCCAATGGACCAGCGCATTCTTTACATACATCTTGGTGCGTAGATTTAGGAGTATCGATCATCCCGAATACACTTTCAATTGCTCGTTCCAGAAAGGTGTGGTGTAAGTGATACGCTACGCCTTTCTGCTTGCTCTTGGACGAGCAGCTGAAACCGGGGTGCGATCCTCCAACGCCTAGTACCTCTGCTGGCACGGGCCCAGACGACATCGGTGACGCTAGCGAGGGAGCAAGAGACCTGGACGTTTCGTTCCTTTCTAGTATGGGTCGGTCAGTATCGCTGCAGTCCTCCTGGCAACAATTATGGAATATGTTTAACCTCAAGAATGCCACTCTACCCTTTCCTTGTACTGGTCCTGCGACAGCGACGTAGTACGTCGATAACTTTCTGTAAAAGCACTGACGAACTGGTCGTCTTTCGTATCCCTGTACCCTGACGCGGACGTTTTGCGTAGAAAGGGGCTAGCCTCTTCTTAGTGAGGGGAACACGCGCACGTCCCAAGAGTTGCCCCAATGAACTTGTACGTACACTGAGGCAGAAGTGACCTGTGTGATCCTCGAGGCATGACCAAACGAACTCACTGAACACGATAGTCCTTGTCCATGGACGTGTTTGAATAGACTCAACCCCGCACTTATTCGTCGTCGCTCCCGAGTCGGTTGCAGCCAACTGGTCCACCCCGCCCGCGTCCAAATGGACCTATTTTGATGTGTACACCACGTTGATGTGCGCTTCCCATTCTTTAGCACAGGAAGTACATATACAACCACCTTTATACCCGCAGTGGCGCCAACGCCCATCTATCCCCTTCCACCTCCTGTGCACCCCCAACAACGACCAGACATGAACGTACGGCTACAGTCGACCAACGTCTCCCTGCTGTTTGATTACGGGACAGACTGGCCCGGCGACGCGAGCGCAAGCGATCTCTGGCAGACGCTCAAGAGGACTGCGGTCGAGCCCGGCCAGTCCACGTCTCCCGACATCGTCTCCTTTGCAGACGAATGTCTCCTCTGTGCCCAGATTGCGCTCAACGACCACGTCCCCGGCGTAGAGCCGGAGGAGAACGACGCCGGCCGCGCCACGCAGACGCCCGGATCGCCTCCAGACCCCTTTACAAGACCGACCTCGCCACGGTTTCCGGAGAGCAGGCGCATCGGGTTCATCTACCTGCTCACAGGGCCCGCCCACTACCCCGCTCAGGAAGCCAACATCGGCGTCATCGTCAAGGAATCCATGCGTGGCCGCGGCTATGCGCGGGAAGCTGTCCAACTCGTGCTTGATTGGGCGTTTGAGGAGCTCAAGTTCCATCGCGTGCAAGCCGCGATCCTCGATGCGCCCACCAAAGACAGCGCCCTGCGATTGTTTATCGGATCTGGGTTCACGCATGAGGGGACGAAACGGAGATCGGTCTACCAGCCCGAGGAAGAGGGCACGGCAGGCGTATGGAAAGACGTGACATACCTGGCCATGTTGGACACAGAGTGGACCCTGCAGTCAGCGTGGCGGCGGAGCAATCAGAACAGAGTGGTCACGCTCTGGGACGAGATGTTCTCGAGGCATGCGAGGGAGCAAGAAGAGCTGTTGCGATGGGAGGAGAAACACAAGCAGGTGAAGAAGTCGGTGAGCACGGACACGTTGCGGGAGATCGCGAGGAATGCGGTGCCGGATCTAGCTTACCTCACGGACGATGCCTCCTCCTTTGGCGAGCCGTCCAGGGCCCCCTCGGTGGCCCCGTCGCCAAGGCCCAACCTCACTGTCATCTGGGACGACGACTTGGAGATGGAGGATGCTGCCGCCGAGGATGATCTGTTCGACGAGTGGGAGGCGCCCGTCGAGGCGCGGGGACTCGGTCGGCAGTTGGGCATCGGATTCCTGCACCCGTCCCCACGCGACCGTATACTCTCCCTGGTGTCTATTCCCTCCACCAGGCGGTCCGAAGCCATGCCGCAGTCGCCCGTGACCATTCCCACCTCGCCCGGCTCCTCGCCACCCCTGTCCCCCTCGTCTGCCGGGTCGCCTGTCCGTGCTTTTTGGCCAGACTCGGAGGACGAGGACGGGGAGTTGCCAAACAGAGCCTCTGCCTCCACCTTGCAGGCGCAACTCGAGACGCCGCGCGGCCCGTTCCTGCGCACTGCCAGCGTGAGATCTAGGGCGCGGAGCAACAGCGCGTCTTCCGCGAGTAGCTATGAGTCTTGGAGCGACGCTCAGAGCAGCGCTGGCGGGTCTTCCGCGTGGGATATCATCTCCAACGCGGACGCCCATAGTCCTCGTGAGCATGTCTAGGTGATACCGAACTGGTGCTGGGTACCTGTTCGTTGGTCCTGGTGGCCGATCGCGAGGAATCGATGGTGTGTAGCGCGCTGGTCCATGATGGTATCGGCAGGCTGGAAATCACGAACGTGGTGTATGATCTAGTATGTACTCGATGTAAAAGTGTCATTGTATGAGCTGTAGTGCACATGTCCCAAAAGTCTGAATGCATCCAAGCTCTAGAATTGTGATTGCTGCAGGGAATAATGCCTAGGACACATGCTCATGAAAGAAAGTGTGCAACAACTAAAAGATACACGGCCCACCAACATGGGCCCCAGAAAACAACACGACATACAGCTAGGAATTAAACAGGGGAATCATATATAAGTATCCGAATGGGTGTCACTGTCAAGATGCTGTTGGTACAACAACAGTGTTCCGGGGCGTGTGCGGATCGTTGCGACTTATCCGACAAGGGCACTCCTCTTGAGATTATCTCGTATGATAACGTCTTGTACTGGAGGTGTCGTCAGGTAAGAAAAAAGACCTGTGTACGGACCAGTACGCACCATTCTGCAATATCAACGAGGTTGATTGGGTATCCTAAAGATAACCGGATCGGATCACGGTCATTTTCCCGGGCGCGCAAGGACGTACCGTGACAGAAGTGAAATGACAGTAAAATGGCCTATCGCCCGCATGCTCCTTCATCAAGCCCGCAAATTTTTTCTTGAGATCTGTCCACGTATCAGTGTAAGTCAAGAACGGTGAAATGAAACGGACATGTGCTCGCGCTTTCGAAATCATTGGGTCTGTCACCATAACTGACGATATAGTCACTCAGGCGGATGCCTGATTCGAGTTTTGCGCGTAAAATGTCACACTTGTTGAGGAAGAGGACCAGGTCAGTCTTCTTCAAGAGTGGATTTGAAACAATGTTCTTCCAAAGGAGGAAGGAGTCGGCCTACAACGGTCAGCCCACGCATCTAAGCACCCATGGGGGACTGACAAGTCTATTCACGTTCGGGTCCTCTTGGAGGACCTGGTCAAAGCAACTTATCGGGGCCAAAAAGATAATGGCGTTCATGTCGTCGAAATAAGGCGCCCATGCCGCTGCAGAACCGTCGGTAGATATTCACGAACAAGGAAACACCATACCTCGCTATGAATTCCGAGAAAGGGATGAGCAATGAAAGCTAAAGAAGAGAACGGACAAACCACTTACAAGGGACCGTTGACCGCCGACATCGAACACCCGCCAATCACTGCTCACAGCGGTCCCGAGATGGCCTAGAACGATCATAAACGACCTAGCACTCATTCAACGCCACACACGCACCAGATTTCACTTGGAAGCGGTGCTCAGACACCCCAAGTGTCTTTAGCCGCGCACGAAGAATATCATCTATTGGTGTGTGAGTGCAACGAGCGCAAGAAAGGAGAGTCGACTACCATCCGTCGGTATATATTTAGGTGACGTTATTCGCGCCAATGCATCCAAGAAACTAGTAAAGCGTCAGCTAAAGACCAAGAGACCAAGACAACGACGTACAACCCAGCCATCTCCTCTGGCCGCATCTTTTCAATGTCCAACAGCTCCTTCACCGTAGGGTCCGCCCAGAGTTTGATCATGTCCTCTGAACACGCATGCAAAATCACTCCTGGATCCTCCGGATCCGACCAGTTGACGAGATCAATGCTGTCAAAGCTGCTCCGCCCGCTCGACGTGCCCAGCAGTCGGTTAAAGGCGCTCTTCCAGCCCAGGCTCGAGTTGACGCTGATCTCGTGGAGCGGGTAGGCATCCGAGTCGGCACGTGCGAGGGCGCCTACCTGCTCTGGGGGAACGAGTTTACGGATAAGTGCGGCCTCGACCTGGATGAGTGGTGCGAGGCGCATCTTGAGCTTCAGAAGCTCCGGGGGCAGTGTGGGATAGTCCTTGGGAGCTGTGCTGGTCAGTGAGAGGGGTGTAAACGACGAGATGGAAGACGTGGAAGCGTGTCCGTGGGGGACAGATACGGGTGGGAGGACGCCATTCGAGGTCGCGTGGGCTCTCGAGATGACGTCAAGGATGGTGTGAATGGATTGGACGACGTTGAGTTGGATGACGGCACGCCACGAGGCCTTCTCCGCGCGGAAAGCCTGAGAAAGTCGGGTTGGTACGTGGCATGCGATGTGCAATTCCACGGACCTTTGGGGAATGCATGAGCTGGAAATCTAGATGGCAGCGATGAGCACGGGCGGACGGCAGAAACGGTCACATACTCTTGAGTGTGGTCGATTTTCCTGTGGGGCAGGAGGATCAGCGGGGACAATACCATCGGATTGGCAGCATACCAGATTCGCTCTGACCTGGGGAGAGTTGGAGTGGTGAAGAGGGCATGGGGGGACGACGCACCGAGCAAGAGAATCTTGACAGGCCTTGGGTTCTTCTTGTCTGCGATGCGCTGACGGTTGAGCTCGTCGTCGATCGCATCAGAGACCCGCTTTGCCTCTGACTCGGCGGCCAGACGCAGCTCGCGTTCAGCGGGGGTCTCGTTTGGCGGTGGTGCGATGGCGCGTGCGAGGGGGTCCTCGTCCAGCGATCTCTTTTGTCGCTTTGTGACCATGTTGGATGAGGAAGAAAGGGAGGGCGTCTAAGCTGAGTAGTAATAATGAAGGGTCCGCGGCTGTCCCCACGCTTTTACCGTGCCACCGTCAATGACCGGCAATCACTTTCTCGACTACGACTTTGATGCGTCCTGCAGAGCAAAACACCGCACATCTCCTCGCCCATCTGGCACGGGTTTCCATGGGATCGCCGGTTGAAACACGACTACCTGCTGAGGTTCCATCGACCTCTGTCCCCCCAGAACAATAACGAGAGTTCTCATGTGACACTTGCATGGGCGCTAATGACTTGTTGGCCCTGTCGCACGGGAGATTCAGCCCACCACGTCGTTGCCAAGGAGCATCTCGTCTTCTCGATGGGCCAGAATTTCATTGATGTGAGTCAAATTAGCCGACGAGCTGGCAACGGTGATTGATCCCTGATATAAAATGACGTATAACTTGTCAATCATCGCTACCGTGTCGTCGGGATCGACAAACGTGTGGTCATCGCAGGTCGTGTCTATTATGCACATTGTAGAAAGCTTCCGTCCCCTCACACTAGCCCATCAGACCCTCCCCATCAGACAACGCCGCAGAGCTATATCCGCTCGCACTCAGCTCGTTGTACCGCGCAATCCGTAGGCGCTGGCTTGGCGGTATGGTCTTGTCCTCGATACCATGTGGTGCACCACCATGCAAGACACCGACACGCTTCATGGCGAGAAGCTAGGAACGCTCTCAGTACAGCCAAGGCAACAGCAACATCGGAACCTACGTTGTGCGCAGCATTGCTGTGGTCATACACACCACCGAAAAAGGCAGTAGTTGCGTCTTTGCCGATGTTCTTGGTCAGCAGATGCCGGCCACCCGGATGTTCATCGAGGAAATCAGACACGTCGTGAATGAACCCCGCGATGCAAATCAATGGACGCGTCTTGGCCTGGTCCACATCTATACAAAGCGTCAGCACGCAACACGGGCATTCATGGCCGAGCACTCACAGCTTTCCCAGTTGATGACCTGGATTTGACTATTGTCTGATGGCCAAGAGAGCTTCTCCTGAGTCTCTCGCAGACGCTTAAGTTGCATGGTGAGTTGACCTTTACGGACTTCGTTATCTGGGAATGTCTACAAGGCTGATCAGTCAACACACATGACTAACCAAGGCACGTCGTACCTTGAGGTGCGAGGCGAGCCCCAGCTGTTGGCAAACCCAAATGAACCACTTGGTTGGGTCGTACTGGTACCATCTGATCGCATTCCGGTAGTCCATGGGGAACTGGTGGTGGAAGTTGTGGTAGCCCTCCCCAATGGTGACAAGAGCCGTAACCAAATGATCACGAGGAGTGTGTTTATCGTCGAAAGGCGTCTCACCCAGCCAGTGAGCAAGCGAGTTGACACAAAACGTTGACTGCAAGGGCTGTCAAAAGTCCATCCTTCAACCATTACAATTCACTCACATGATGCACGAAAACTAGTCTCAGCAAACCCGCATATACATACCCACCCTTCCAGTCACCCCACCCAAGACCAGCAACAAGAGTCGGGAAAAAGACGCCCATGATGAACACCAACTTGAGATAATGACGATGTTGCCATTTAATAATGTCGTTCTTGGAAAGGTCGCTGACATCCGCTACGCCGGGTTTACGCCGAGGCTTGAGAATCATCCAGCCAATATGCGACCAGAGCAGGCCCTTGTGCGCATTATACGGGTCGAGGTCCGTGTCGGTATAGCGGTGATGCGCACGGTGGCCGCGCGCCCACCATCGAATAGAACCCTCAACGGCACCAGCACCAAACATGGCCAACGCGTATTGCAGGGGTCGAGACGCATTGTAGGAACGATGCGCCCAAAGACGGTGGTACCCCGCTGTGATGCCTAACACCTCCGTCAACGACACGCAAAACTTTTTTACGATAGAGAAAACAAACCAAGGCCGGTCATGTAGTAGTAAACGGCGGCCCAGACGGCCGTCTTCCATCGGAGCGGCGTATAGCAAGCGCCAATGAACCCCAGGAGCGGGGTCAGACCGAGAATGCCGACGTGGAGCCAGTTGAGGTTCTGCAGGAGGTTCTCCCAGGTGACTGGGGGCAGCGGCTTTTGATGCTTGAGCGTGTAGGACACGTAGTTGTCGGGGATGTTGGCGTCGGCGGGTGCGTGCTCGGGGTCTTCGACAAACAGCGACGGGTCCACCGACTTGGTTGCCGTCGCAGGCGACGCGTGGGTTGGAGGAACCGACGGCATGGAAGAAGAGTAGAAAGACAAGGGGAAAGCCGCGCTTGGCCGTGTTTTTATGTGCTGTAAATTCTTTGGGGTTGCCACCGCTTCGGCTACGTGATATCGTACATCCGCTCCGCCCCGCGAAATCCACCAGGCACAGTCGACCAGAGCACTCGAAATACAGAAGACACACAGGTTTAAGCAGTGGAATGGCCGCAGAGACGTTGCTGCGCTGGGTTTTGAAATCATTGGGGTAGATAAATTTGTCCATGATTTACCCAACCTAGTATAACTCTCATACATGAATGCACTACTTCTTCCAAAACATGAGTCGACGACGAACGGCCGGTAAATGTCCTACTCAGAACCGGTTAGAACCTTCACGGTGTAACACTGCTCCACGCACCAAAAACGAATGCAGGGCCCCACCCCACTAACACGAGCGCAACATGCTGCGAACCAAACGGCGTCGGTGCCGGCCGACGCTGCGCTATGTCAATCACCGTCGACAGCGCCGCAAGACATTGAACGATAAAAAACGACCTTGAACCACGTCAACCCAAGTCTCTCAGAGTCGCTCGGCTCACATTTGGAACAGAATCAGCCGCCAAATGGCTGGCCCAAGATTCGGCCTTGGAAGCGGCACGATCCGCGTCGCGGCTATACAGTCTCAGTCAGTGCTGGACGCACTCGAAGACAGGGCTCACAGGACGACACGCCTCCCACCTGCCCCACACAACAAGACCCGTCGTTCTCAATCGTAGGAATAACCTCCCAAATTTCAGACCATTCGTGAGACAACGCCCCGTGTTTGAACGAGGAAAGCGACAAATCTGGTCCGTCGGGGATGTCCACCGTACCCAACGACCGTGAGGAACTTGGCATCATATGCAGAGCGACACCGAGTGTTGTGCTGTCGGGCCTTTCAAAAGTCTGTCCATTACCAAGTTGTGGCCTCGAACGAGATTGACTAGCACCGTTCTTGAACGACAACTGGCGGTTATCCCGGTGTAGCTGAATGATCCGTCGCACAGCGGAAACGGATATAAAAAAACAAGGCACGGTAGGGATAACGGAGAGCCCAGCATACCCAAGAAAACGGCCCCTGTGTTGACGATGAGACGGAGACGTCTTGGCTGCACAGGCTTACCATTCTGGACGACTCGCGTCGCAATAGAGGTCGTCCGTCGGTTGAATGGCATCTACCCGTAGCAGCACGGGGACTGAGATGGACAAGCATACGAGAGGAAATACGAAGATGGGGACGTAATACTTGCTTTGCCATCCAAGCGTTCTGGAATTACATCCGTCATCAGGTCGTCCTAGGTTGACAGAGCTCTACGCACGAAGTAGCACGCTTCACAGATGCGGGCCATAAAATCGGGCTGGACGTGGCAAACGTGAACGCGGCACAGACTCCAGTGAGGGACCATGCGGAATAATAAATAACAAACGTCTGAACTGTGCGTAGTTGAGTCGTGATCGGGTTAGAAACGGATGTACGCACGGATGCAAAACGTCTTCGGCATTCGATATGGGTCCATGCCATAAATCATCCCTACAAGGTGAATAAGCACGTGTTGCTTGGACGACGACGCGCTGTACCAAGACAGAATATCCCTTCCAACAACGTCGCAAAGACGCTGTACAACATGGGGCCCCAGTAACTCCCGATGGCCCGCGAAAACACACATTGAACGACCCAACACGCTATAATACCTGCATACTGACTTTGAACGAGTCATCCTCCCTCGCACAACACAAACGTACCTGAAAAAGAGAGACAAAACCATACGACTTTGAGAGAAAACGGCAACATGGGTGAGAGAGAAATTGAAGGTAGCTAAGCGCGAACGTACGAGGGCGACCGAGTCATCACATCGACCGTAATCACACCCGTCAACAAGGGTACAGTGTGCTAAACTTCCCATGCACGTCGAGTCGGAAAGCAACCTGATGTTGGATCACGAGAGTCAATAAGGGCTTGATAGATAAAATTACCCACACATGCCCACTAGTCCATAACTGGCATGTCGGATGCCAGGGACACGGTACTTGTGGAAGTAATCATTCTCGGGTTGACCTGAATGCTTTCCTCTGATCAGATGGATGGGGTCTGATTGATTCCTTGAATAGCCCCACACTTGCTGTCCAGCGCTGGTATTTGATGGCATCTACACGTGATAATCTATAACGCGAGCGGTCGCGCGTCGGCGATGACGTCGGTCGTACTAAGCCGGAGTTACACGCCGCCGTGTTAAAGCGTGCTGTCACAACGAGACAACAGTCAGTATTACTTGTTTCGGGTACCCGCACAGGAATGCCATGGCTACCAGGTCGGTACCGAACGTTTGATCATGGTGCGGTGACTTGAGGAGCGCACAGGTTTGCAATTGCGGATCTAACAATTGACTTGAGCGTAGGCTGAACAAAATTGCTAGGCGAAACCGATTTTTAATACACTCTAAAGTAGTGTGCTGTGACGATTCTCCATTCCATGCTCCTAAACCTATGCAAATCCACGTGAATGCGTTTACTAACGAAATGGATTAAAACAAAACCGTCCTCTTTCGCCGCCGCCGCCCATCCACCAATCCAAAATACGGGATGTAAAGATGCCACGATTTTCCATTGATGACGTTGAGCGGAAAGAAGAAGATCATCTTAGCACTGGGTAGAGCAACAGATTTTCCAAGAACAAGGTGATCGTTCCTAGTCAGGAACCTGATGACAGGGGTGCCAGACGAATGATATCTTCATATCAACTAGTGCCTTACCGATCCCGATTGCGAAATCGATGTCGTCATTGGAAAGAACAATGCTAGATGATGGAGAATCGGGCGACATATGGAATGCAGGTATGAGCCATACCCATCCAAGGGTAATCTGCAGGTACGAATGAGTACGCTCTCGTCGAAAATGTGCAAGAGAATAACCTCGCCCATAAACAATTTGATGCGAAGCTCCCGATTTGCGTCCAGCGTAACTCCCAATGAATCTTCTCGGTCGGTTTCTCCCCTTGGCGAGACGAACAAATTGGAAGAACTCTCGGTCATCGATGCCTGTTGTGGGCTTAGATGATTCGGCTGATGTTCTTCCAAATTGATCCACTCTCCTTCACCCTCGTCCGAGGGGCGCAGAACGCATGTCGAAATTAGTCGCTACGACAGAGTATCAGGGAAGACCAAAGCAGAATGCTACAATGCCTACACTTTCAGCTCCTTGAGCCGTTTGAATATCTGATACGCCCATTTTTGCAAAGCTGCGTATCATCTTTGACTTGTCCCATCTATCGGTTTTAAAAGGGTGTATTGCATTAGCCGAACTGCGTGATTCCTTTTCCCAATGTTCGAGCTCGCCGACAAGCTGATCGCTATATCGTGCCAAAGATGCCCAAAGCCTTCCAGTCGTTGATTCACTGAACGCCCGGCCTCTTCCAGTGCCTGTGATGACCGCACTCGCTGCCTGGACCAGGTGGGGCTGCATCCCCGACAGTTCACGCATTCGAATCGTGAGCTTCGTGAGTTTTACTTTTGTAAAACGCAGATCCTTGTTTACTTCTTGATTTTCTAAACGATCCTCGACCAAAAACAGTCGTAGTGATGGTGGTCCTTTACCAGCGAGAACCTGTGACCAGTAGGACAGCCATCGCTGCTGACTCGGTATGCTGACACCCATCTTGGACTTTCGGTATCCGGACGCGCGCATAGAAGGTTTCATGCGTTTAGACGTATGCAGATCAAGAACCTTTTCGAGCGTACTCGCCCCAGGCTCTGATGACACCCGGGCGAGATCCGCGCCAGAAGGGAGAGGAGCAGGAGGGGCGGGTAAAGCTGAAGATGTGTCTGTCGGTGTCTGCAAACCCTCCTTCTCGCCGATCAATGACCATTCGCTGAAACTGTCTTGGAGAGGCACGGGAGGCGAGGCACGATGTGAGAGCAGATATGCGCATGCGAGGGTCCCTGATCTCCCCTTTCCGGCTAGACCCCCCAAATGGTGTCTCACTCGGAACTCAGGAAGAGGTGGGAATACGTACCTTTGCAGTGGAGCACGGCTACACGTGCATCCGAGCCAGAGAGCCACGAGTGTATCTCCCGCGTGACCAATTGTAGATACAAGAACGGGGGGGCGCTGAAACATGATCAGCACTCGTCACATAAATCTGGCGAGACTGACTGGTGATCTGGAAAGGGATATCTACTGACGCGATGTTCGAAGACGCTTTCATCGTACGCATTCTCTCTCACGGGACAGAAATTGAACACCCAAAAGTCGGTGCCGTGTCGTGCAGACAAGAAGCGCTGAACATCTGCGCGACGATTGCGGTAGATGCTCTCTACACCGACTGCAGGGAAACCCATGACAACGAGGTTGTCTGTGACATAGGCCAGGTCTTGCCAGGCATGAGTAATTCCAAGCTCGCCAACGTCTACATACCTAGCTCGATGTTGAGCTGTTCGTCTCTAAACCGCGCCTTGTTTCCAGACACTAATCGTTTCAAGTAGAGCATGAGTGATTACATCAGCGAGTAGTTTCTTTGGCTGTTCCAAGCCAAAAAGCTTGACAATGTCGTCGACGCCGCCAAAGCGCTCAGCGTCGCCCCTCCAAGACCAACGTCCATCGAAGCGGCCCTCGACGTCGTCCCCAGAGGAGGGTGAGCTCGATGACCCCGACGCCGTCGCCCCGCACCTGCCCTCAGACATTCCCCGGCCCTCGTCACCCAGGTTCGTGCCAAAGGTCAAGTTCCCCTTCAAGCCCAAGGCCCCTCTACCCTCCGCAGACGCACGCTCGTCCTTGCGCTTCCCCCCGGACGACAGAAAATCTACACAGCATCACGACCGAGCGCCAGATGACGACTATCGCCGCGACAAATCCAAGTTTCGCGACCACCGCCCCCAAGACGGGCCTCTGCCGCGTCGTCGCATGGACAGCTGGGTACCAGATGAGCGCGGCCGGGACAGAGACCGTGACCGCGACAGGGAACCGCGCCCGCCCTGGGACGCAACCTGGGACCGACACTACGACAACGGTCGCAACTACAGGCCATTTCTACCGCCACCGTCTATGCAACTACATCCCCCGCGTGGCGTGCGAGACCGACATCCGGACAGAAATTTCGATCCCCAGCGGGATCTCGCACGTACGCCTCCTCTCCCACATCATCCACATTCGCCTCTTTCGCCACGTCAGTCCCGGTCGCGGTCACGGTCGCCCTCGCCGAATCACCACCGAAAACACCGGCTGCCTATGCGTCGATCGCCCGTGCCCGCATTCTCACCCTTGTCGAACCACCGGTCAGATAGAATCCGCTACGAGTCCTGGGACAATGACCAACGTCCGAGGAACAAGGATACATATTGGGGCCCAGGTCCGCCACCACCAGGTGCAAACAGAGCAGGCCATCGAGCGAGTACGAGCCGCGAGTCGCACGGAGGTAGGTTGCAGTGTCACTCGGCATGTCTCAAACTGACCGTAATCTGGATAGACCCGGAATACCGCCACACCTCGCCATCCCCCGAGTCTCCTCGTACGCCGCCACCGCCACCGCATTCCCCAATCCCGCCCGCACCGCCTTCGGAACCCATGGACGCGGAGGATTCGAAGGAAGACGGTCTACCTGTGGTTCACACGGCCGTCTCGTTTGTTCTCAAACGTCCCAATGCTCCACGCGACAACCACTCGCCATCCCCTGTGTTGCCACCCGCGAGGGAGGAAGACGTACAGAGAGCACGGGAGAAACGCAATGCTGGTTGTGTCGATGAGAAAGATGAACAGGGTGAAGGTGGTATGCTCGCGACGGCGGTGGCAAAAAAGAAGCGAGAACCTGTTGAGAGAACTCGTAAGGAGGAGATGGAGGCGTACGGAAGAACGTTTGAGGGTTGTGGCAAGCAGTCGGATTATAATATCACAACAAAACTTGGGGAGGGGACTTTTGGGTCCGTCGTCCTTTACGCTGATCATATTGCGTGCTAATCCTAGTTACGTTTCTCAGTGAGGTCCACAAGGCAGTTCAAATCTCTACAGCGCGCGCCGTGGCCCTCAAACGGATTCTTATGCACAATGAGAAAGAGGGAATGCCTGTTACCGCTATCCGGGAAATCAAGATTCTTAAGGCCATGAAACATCCATGTATCGTGGATATTGTGGATATGTTCGTGGTTCGGAGTAAGTTTCAACCCCCTTGCCCTTTCGTTCGTACCTACGCAATTCGCGTGGTATAGGTAAAGGAAAAGAGTCACCCCTTTCAGTGTACATGGTCTTTCCGTACATGGACCACGACCTGGCGGGATTGTTGGAGAACGAGAGGGTAAAACTACAGCCGAGTCATATCAAGCTGTACATGAAGCAGCTCTTGGAGGGAACGGAGTATATGCACCGTGTAAGTACACTCTACCACTTTCGTCTCAATTTTTTTCGTTGAAGTGCGGATACATGCAGAATCATATCCTCCATCGTGATATGAAAGCTGCCAACTTGCTTATCTCCAACAGTGGGTCTCTTCGTATAGCCGATTTTGGACTCGCACGTGCATTCGATCCTTCTATCGTTCTTCCGGACTCACAGGGCAAGGGTGGAAAGTATGGGGATGGAAAGGAAAAGAGGTATACAAACTGCGTTGTGACAAGGTGGTATAGACCCCCAGAGTTACTCCTCGGAGCAAGGCAATATGGAGGCGAGGTTGATATATGGGGCATCGGGTGAGCCGTTTTTCTGATCTCGAGAAGGGTTACTAATTGCTACATTTTTTAGCTGCGTCCTAGGGGAAATGTTTATGCGGAAACCGATCCTGCCCGGGTCGTCCGATATCGACCAACTAGAAAAAATTTGGCAACTATGTGGGACGCCCAACCAACACACATGGCCGAACTTTGATGCATTGCCTGGGTGCGAGGGGGTGAAGCGGTTCCAAAATTATCCAAAGAAGTTGAAATCCATGTTCGTCAGGTGCGTCGACATGGGTCTCGTGTATTCCATAGGTGTTGATGCATTCGGTCGTACATCAGCATCTCCATCGGCCCGGAGACGTGTGATCTGATGGACAAGCTTCTGACATGTAATCCGCGGGACAGAATCACAGCGTCCCTAGCGCTCGACCACGATTACTTTTGGACGGACCCATTACCCGCCGATCCCAAAACGTGAGTGACATGCAGATCTATCCTGGGTAGGTGTTTACCCTGGCCAGGCTTCCTGTGTACGAAGCCTCGCACGAGTTTGACAAGAGAGGACGACGGAACAATCTGCCACCGCAACCGCCTCACCCTGCTCCTGATCATGTCCGGCCGGCCCTTCAACACGGACAAGGGTTTTATGGACACCCACATGGACACGGACGCCAGCCCAGAGGTGTCCCACCCCCGCCGGTAATGTTCACCGCGTTGATGCAGCAAGCTCAATGTCCCCCCGGTGGATATGGCCCGCCACCAGGGATGTACGGACCTGGAGGTATACCTATGAACGGACCCGGTCCGAATGGGTACCCACCGCCGCCACCGGGGTATCCACCGCCATTGCCAAACGCGCTGCTTGGACATGGGTCCGGGCCTGGGTTTGGAAGGCATCATGGGGATAGGGCGAGACCGTCATTGCATTCGTCGTTGCCGTCGCGGCCTACGGGGTTGCCTCCGAAGCCGCCCGGGCCACTGGGTGGTGGCCGACACGAACGCGAAAGGGATAGAGACAAGGATCGGGATCGGGACCGCGAGCGGGGAAGGGATCGCGAGCGAGGGCGATATGGAGGCGATGGGGGTGGGAGCAGTGGGCTGAGCGGGGGTCTCCCATACTCGTAGCGTGCGCTTCCCTCTCGAAATTTCTACAGGTGGCTGCATGTTATCTATGCTTATGCGGACATATTCGGCGTCTAAGTTTTTCCGCGGACTCATTGATATCTGCACTCCTGACCGTTTTGTTTTACATAGTACATTTATCGACTACTACAATCAATCAGCTGATCATCTAGTTTGATAGACCTTGGTACAATGTGTAAAATGCTAGAGATATCTATGACCAGTGTTGTTACTGATCTGGGTTTCCACTGCAATTTGCAACATGAAAACTAGTATCTTAGGCTGTATACAACCACCTGATACCATGTCTTCACTCTTTTGCACTAGGGATCCCAGAAGATATGTAAATGTGAGAAAATCAGAAAGTGATCAGCATCAATCTGAATTCCTTAATGACAATCAGACCATACAGCCTATGAATGGGAGAGAGTCAGTGAGTGATCTGCACCCATTTGAATTTCCCCAATAACAATCAAATTACTTATAGTCTACAAATGAGAAAGAATCAGAGAGTGATTATCATGAACCTGAATTCCCAGATGCCAATCAGACCACTCATTCACTATAAATGTGAAAGAATCAGGGAGTGTTCTATATCAATTTGAATTCCCCCAATGTCAAGCAGACTGCTTATAGTCTTTCAATGAGAGAATTAACGGGATAGGTTATGCTAATGGCTATGTCCCGCTGGGTGCACAGTGATAGCGAAGGGATCATCAAGTGTGAGACTCACTTGACTTGAGAGAGTGAAGCTCGGTAGGGTATTGGACTATAGTCCAGAGATGTATGGAGTGTAGTCCGGGTTGATGGAGTTGAATGATGAAGGGCTAAGCTGTATAGCCAAGAGCAGGAAAGGGGACTTGATTGATCTGTGATCTAATCAAGGTACAGGAGGATAATCTGTATGTTATGTGCTGTGCACTATTCTACTGATAGCCCTATCTAA
>JBBPUC010000470.1:0-18710 GCA_038094375.1 Tubosaeta aff. heterosetosa
CCCGATGATTTCATCGTTCGTGCAATCGCTTGGTACCTGTCGAGTTTCTGGATGACTTCATCGCACCCTACGACGTCCTCGAACAATTTGGCCAGGTTTGCGGATGCGTTCTGACTTCTGTCGAATTCGGGATCAAAGTCCAGAGGTTCAAAGACAACGTCTGATCGCTGATGAGGAGGCACGGACGACATCCGCTTCTGGTATCTATCCTTTGCGAGGCCGAGCAAGTTCTCCACCTCGCCTGCGTTTCCAAAGTTTGGACGATCTTTCATGCGACTCAAAACATCGCGCGCGACTTGCTTGGCATCGTCGGTGGCAGCGAGGTCCTGCTTCTTGAGTTTATAGTCAAAGATATCCATCAATTGCGATTCCGTAAAGTCTTCAAAGTTGAACGCGTTTTCGATCGCGAAACGGCGAGCCAAGCCTGGGTTCACATTCTACACCAGTGCTACGTTAGGAAGAGGAGCAAAAACAATGCGCGGACATGCCTGGAACATCTCTTCCATTTGTTCTTTGTAACCAAGCAGCAAAACACATCGGTCTTCGCCCGGTACACTTTGAATTTCGGCAACGATGGTATCGATGACAGTCGTCTTGAACGAATCCGCGTTTCCCTTGCCGCCGCTATACAGCATATACGCCTAGTGCGCACGTCAATCATCATCTCGGCTGAACGCGAGTAACTTGAACTCGCCTCGTCGATGACTAGAACCTTGCCTCGAGTGCTGTTGAGAATCGCTTTGGTGTTTTTCTCCGAGTGACCCAAGTGGGCGCCCACAAAGTCGGACGGGTTCTTGACAACGACTGAAAGAACGAATAATCAGCTCTGCACGCCTGCTCAAGCCTGTGTCCTTACCTTCTCCGTTGCTCAGGAGACCCAGATCCACGAGCACCTGACCGTATAGCTTGGCGACACTTGTCTTTCCCGTACCCGGAGAACCGAGGAAGACCCTGTTCAACGACATCTGAAGCGGCTCCTTTTCCTCCAGCTCGCGGTGGTAGTTGGTCTCGACAAGAGCAAAAAAGTTGCGGACCGCTTCCTTGACAGACGCGAGCCCGACGAGCCCCTGCAACTCTTTCCACGCTGCGTTGTTTGGGATGACCTGGGACGGATCGGGTCCGATCAAGTCTTCCTTGGTCATGAAAAAGTCGTTCGCAGGAGCTCCGGCGCGACGCGCTTTCTCCACACGCTCCGCTTGGCGTTCACAGACCCCCGCAAACATATTCTGCAACGCACGCGCATTACCGAACCCTCGTGCACCCCGCCCACGACCGAGACGTCTGACTGCGATGCGGCCGTACAGTCCACGAATGCCATCATCGATGGCCATTCTACCCTGGTATCGCTTGAGAATGAAGTCTTCGAGCATCGTCATCAGCTCTGCATCGGTATAGTCGGCGAATTGAAGTTTGTACGGGACGCGACTGGGCAAGCCGGGATTATGCTCAAAGAACTTTTCCATCTCCTTGTTGTATCCTGCGAGGACGAAGATGAGCGTTCCCACTCTATTCTCCATTTCAGCGAGAAGGAAGTCGAGTACTTGCTCTCCAGACTTGTCGCTGGTGAGCTGGTACGCCTCGTCAATAAAGATAGCTCCTCCCCCGACCTTCATCGCTTTATCGATCAGACCTTGTGCTCCACCGACACCTTCGAAAGATAACTTCGAGCCGGTGGTCTCTAGAAACGCGTCGCCGGGCAGAACTTGGATAGATTCCAGAAACTCCGCATACAGCCGTGCAACAGTCGTTTTACCTGGTTCCGGAACATGA
The DNA here is from genome assembly GCA_038094375.1 of Tubosaeta aff. heterosetosa. Classification (NCBI taxonomy): domain Eukaryota; kingdom Fungi; phylum Basidiomycota; class Agaricomycetes; order Boletales; family Boletaceae; genus Tubosaeta; species Tubosaeta aff. heterosetosa. Next base: position 1,771 of record JBBPUC010000470.1, read on the forward strand.
ACAACGAACGTACATGACGACGAGAGCTTACCTGTTCCCGGATTACCAAGCAAAACTAGGTTGAGACGCTCCTTGTCCAACGCAACGCCTTGACGTTTCATGGTGTCGATCTTGGCCTTGATCCGCAATATCTGCTCCTTGACTTCCTCAAGTCCTGTCAGATCCATGATCCTATCGATGGCGGAATTCTGGACGCCGTCGACGCGTTTCTGCCATTCCCACTTGTCTCGAGCTGGGGATGGCACCGAAGGACGTAACGGAACTGACGCTGAACTCTGTGGCTGAGCAGGAGTCCCGCCTACCGTATTCTGAGGTTGAATTGGTGCGAAAGGCGCAGGCTGAGACGGAGGCGTATTCGTAGGACCCGACGGAGATGGTCCGGGCATCTGAGACCCAGCGGACGTTGCCTGTCTCGCCGCGTTCTTGGCTTGTTTTATCGCATCCTCGATCTCCTTCATCTTTTGCCGCTTCTCGTCATCTCTGTCTTTGGCGGCCTGGATGTCAGCCGCCTTTTCCCTCTCGAATTGTAGCTGAGCCTCAAGTACCGCCATGTCTAGTTCGTGCTGGCGCTGCGCAGCCTCACGTTGCTCCTGAGCCTCGAGGTCGAGTTTGGCTTGCTTCTCGAGGCGCTTCATCTCCTTCTCGCATGGTGAACACTTTTCTGGTCGTCCTTGAGAACACTTCCATTTTATCTGATGCACATTCGCCGGACATGGCTCAGTAAAAAGTTGGGTACAAGGCATCGTGGTGTGGACGTCTGGTTGACCAGGTCCCAGTTGGGCAGGATGACACTTTTTGGAACATGTGTGAATCTTGCATTTAAGGAGCGCACCACTGTAGCACATGAGGTTCCTGAACCAAGGAAAAGTAACGAGAGCCTCACCAGGGTTCAGTACATCCACCATCAGGTGCTGAGCTGTCAAACTCTGCTGGCGACTTGATCAGAGCGGTGACCTTGGGATGACGCTCGCACTTGACAGGAAACCCATCGAATATATGGCCACCAGTTTGCAAGAGACTAAAGAATTTTTTCCACAGTTCTCCACCCGATTTGGAGGCCTTGAAGGTTCGAGAATTACCGACCAAGATGAGGCCATCGCGCGCACGCGAGATCAGGACGTTCAGACGTTCAGGAGAATTCATGAAGCCGATTTGCCCATGGGAGTTTGATCTGGTCAAACTCGCGATCACTATATCACTTTCTTCACCTTGATAGTTGTCTGATACATCGCCGTGAGTGATGGTCTAAGAAGGAAGTAAGATACGCACCGATAGTCGCTAGTCGAATACGATTTTTATGATTCTTGCCGTGTGGCGCGGGCGATGCGAGTAGCCCTGCACGGGCCAGTTCTCCAGCATCCAGCTCATTCATAATGGCATCGGCGTCCTTTTTGAGAGCGTCACGGAGCGCGGACAACTGACCCAAGTACGGCGTGAGGAGGACGATATTTTCGCTTCCGTAGCCTTGTTGCACGAGATAGTGCACGATTTTCATAACCATCTCTACCTCAAACATGTTTCGTTTCGAGGTCGCGGTACCACCGTCCCCACGATCAGCGATCCGGTTCTCGTCATCCTCGTCTTCATTGTGGTCCACGAAAACAACGTTACTCTGGATACCCCGGATGTTGTCTCTATTTTGGGTCTTGGGCGCATCAGTCAAATCTGGATACGTCAGGGCACGAATGAGAGTTGAGATTTCTGGACGCATTCGATGCTGGGCAACAAGAGTTTGATGTGGGAAGCCCTTGAGGACCAGACGTTCGAATAGAGATCGGTTCAAGTCATATCCCTCTCCTTTCTCGACGGTTAGTTCGTAATTGTTCACTTTTGGTCGGAGCTGCCTGTAAGTATGATGTAAATAAACGAAGGAAGGAAGAGATAACGACTTACTTGTGATCCCCAATGAGAATCATATGGTTCGTTTGGCTCCCGAGCGCGGTGATTACATGACTCTCTAGAATCTCTCCAGCTTCTTCCACGAGTAGTACCCCAGGTGAAGCAGCCCGGATATCTTCGGTAAACTTGGCGGCACCAGTCGTGGTGCAACCAATGATCCGTTTCTGTCTGAGTATCGCTAGGTTGGACTCGCTGAACTTACGCGAAAGCTCTTCCTGAGATTCGTCATAGTCCCTCGCAAGTTTCCAAATATCATCGACTACGCTCCGGTTAATCGCCAGCTTCCAATCTGCCCACTTCTGCTGGCGCTGTGCCTTGGGCATGGACCATATTCCTGCGGCATCCAAGACATGAGGTTCCCTCTTGAATACGCCGGCGTCGTGTCCTTGAGACCACTGAGAGATGAGGTACGTGGCACCAACGGCTTCCCCGTTCTTTCCCACGCAAACCATCCCGTCGGTGGACTCGGGAACCCGGAAGGCATCAAAGTATTCCGAGTCCTCGAACTCAACGTAGGTGAGCATATCATCCAGGGACAAGTTAGATGCGAGAAATGTCTTGAACTTTTTCTCGAGTTCTTCACGTAAATACTCTCCTCTTGACCGCAGGCTGTCAATGATGGCCCATTCTGCACCGGAACGGAACTGTTTCTCCCTTGTCTGCTTGTTCAGACTGAGCTGAGAAACTGCGGAGTTAGCCCGCCCTCCCAAGCGTACGAGACTGGACTCTGGGATGCCAATCTTAATCAGGTCTTCCAAAAACTGATCGAGAGCATGGTTCGTGAAGCAAACGACGAGAATTGTCTGGTCAGAGAAGTCGTGAAGAGCCTTCGCCAGTAGTGCCCCGATAAACGATTTTCCAGTTCCTGTATTCGAACCGGTTACTGAGGGTCATGCAACGTGGTTGAAGGGACATACCAGGAGGTCCTTGAATGAGGGAAACCCTCTGATTCAAACCAGAGAGAAACGAGACGGCTTGTGCTGTATCGAGCTTAATCGGGGTCGGAGTATTGAGTAGGGGCTGAATATCCATTGACAGATTTCTAGCTAGAGGAACAGTGATCTGTGCAAAAGAAGCTGCGGGGCTGCCAACGGGGTTCCCACTCTCCCACAACAGTACCTCGTCCACCAAAGGGAGAAGTTTCATGTTTTGAAGGACTTTTAGCACAGGCTCAAAGGAATAGATGGCGGTATTTGTCTGGACGAGCTTGATCTCTTTCGCCGTGTTCAATTTAAGCAGGGTCTTGGTGAAACTAGCCTCTCCGCAGACTCGGACAACGACAGAGGGAGGCTTTTTCACCAGGAGGTCTTCTACTCGTAGAATGGTCCCCAAGGCGAGGAGCTGACCATCGGCGATAAGGCAGACCAAGGATTGATGGCTGAGAAATTTCGAACCACGAGAGTCATTCTTCAGGAAGGTCATTCTGTCACCATCCTTGACCTTTTGGAGTATCTTGAATTCTCCGGAGCACCGGAGTACAATTCCGTGTGGAGTCCGGCTCTTGCGATCGTCAGATCCCGTGTATACGTCTGCGATGGACAACCCTTCAATAACAACGCCCCGCTGCCGCTTTTTGCTATTCTGGGTGAGAATGGGCTGGAGCTCGTCTCTCATTTCGTAGAGCATGTCTTCTCGCAGGAGGCGGAAGGTGTTGTCGAGGTAATCCGCGACGCGCGTGTCCTTGGTATCGGGATCGTCGAGTAACGAGGCATGCCTAAAAAAGGCCTTCTTGGTGCACTTGACTTCGTCTGCGGTGGGAACTATAGAGATGTCGCGAAAGTTGATGAAGTCGTTATCATGACGTCCTCCAGGCCCCTCTGGGGCGGAGGCAGCGGAAGTGACGGAAGCAGTGGAGAGGATCTCTTTAATGAGATTACCGGCTGCTTTGACTGCTGGGTAGTCAGAGTTGATGAGTCTATTCAAGATAGAAGGCTGTTTGGCGCGTTCACGGAACCGAGACGTGTCTTTGTTCTCCATCCTCAGAAGATGCGCGAGGAGCTGCGCGAACACGGATTCTGCGTTCTCATCTAGATTTCCCTTTTCAAATTCCTCGCAGAACTTGCTCCAGAAGATTGGCGGGTCGAGGATGTGGAGAAGGACGGTGTCAAGCATGTCTCCCAGGTCTTTGGCAGGGAGAAGATAACCGATGACGCTGGACCCAAGTCCGTTAATGAACTTTGGAGATAGGTCATGGCGCATAGCCTGCTGCACCGCAGAAAGCCCATGTTTGCTTTCGACGATTTTGCTGACGCAGGCAACTGGGTCCTCTTGTAGGGAGAGACCCTCAAGAAATTGGGTTTTGTGGCGTTCCACGTCTGTGGAGCCACTGAGTATGTCTATAAAACGCTTTTTGAGCTGCTGATCGCGATTCATGGTGGGAGGAGACAAGAGAAACAACGCCTGAACCTCGAGGCATAGCGGCACTTCGCCGGAACTCCGGCCCTGCAACTGAGTCGGCACAGGATCACGGATTTGGTACTAGATACTCGGCGCTTTCATTAGACATACTCGTTGACAAAACACAAGTAAGTTACTACAACCCCAGTTGTGCATTCGAGACGAAATGTGACCCACCCGCACACCTGTACCCACCCGTCTGCTTTATCCACATGAACCCTGCAACACACCGTCCAATGTGTGTCAGCTTCTTCTGTATCTCGAGTTCCTCCTCCTCCTCCTTTTGCTTCTTCTTCAACGCGGCAGCAGCCCTTTCCCTCGCCGCCTTCACCTCCGCCGCACGACGCCGCGCCTCCTCCAGCTCACGCTCGATCCGCTTCTTCACCTCGTCCTTGGCAGCCGCCATCGCACGCTGCAGCTCCGCAGCCCGCTTCTGCGCCGCCTGGTCCTTCTTCTCGGCCTCTTTGAGCTGGAGCTCCAGACGCCGCTCCTCTTCCGCAGCCTTTCTCTTCGCTTGTTGCTGTGCCTTTTTGTCGGCTTGAAGTTGGTTCCAGACGGCGTCGGACACCCCTAGGTCTCGCTGCACGTCTAAAGAATCGTCCTCGGGTGGTGGCCGTGGCCGTTTAGCGCGGGGCTTTGCCTGTGCCTTTTCTTGAGAGACCTTAGTCCGTTTAGGTGGGGGTGGAGGTGGCGGCGGAGGTGGTGGAGGGCGCTTGGACGCCTGGCTGGTCGACGTGGACGTGGAGGGAGGCGGTGGTGCAGGGTCGTCCATGCTTGCCATGGGCAGAGAACTGGACGCCGGCGCGGCATGAGCTATGTTTTGCCGGTCCAGTTGCTCCTTGAGCATCAAATTTATGACGCTCAGAGTCTCTTCTGCCGAGAGCGAGTCCGAACTTCCACCGTAAGCCATGTTCGAAAAAGCCTTTTGCGTCAATCTCTTCGCCAGTGTCTTGACATCACGTCCATTACCCCAGGATGGAAGTGCAGACATTTGAACGAGAGCATCTTGCATCTCGAGATAAGCTGAGGAGGTCTTGTCGCTGAGCTCTGGAACGATAACCTGGTCTTTCTTCAGTTCCTTGTCCAGAAGCTCCAGACATTGCTCCGAGGACATATTCTGGAAGATGATCTCCTCAGAGAAACGGCTGGAGAGGCCGGGATTGACTGCCAACAACTCGTTCATCTGGTGGTCATAGCCCGCCAGGATGATAACGAGCTTGTTCATGTAACGTTCGTTGGTCATCAATCCCACAATCTCGTCCATCGCCTCTTTCGCGAAATGACCTTCGCTCAACCGGTAGGCTTCATCGATAAAGAGCACCTTGCCAAGCGCTTTGTCGAAAACTCCCTTCGTTTTCGGTCCCGTATGTCCAACATACTGCCCGACCAAGTCCGTTGCGGAACATTCGATGACTTCTTTAGAGCCGAGGAAACCCATGTCGTAATATACTTGACCAAGCTTTCGAGCCGTCGTCGTCTTTCCCGTACCTGTTTTCCGTGAGGAATGCATAAATCGAGAGCAAGCACCACGTACCAGGCGGTCCCTTGAACACAAAGTTACTCGGGATCCGAGTCCGCATCTCGAGGCCCTTCTCTTTCATCGCCTGGGCGATCTTTTGGTAATCACCGAGTTTCCTGACGACTTCTTCGCAGCCTACGATATCCGAGAACATCTTGGCGAGATTTCCAGATGCGTTTTGACTTCTGTCGAAATCGGGGTCGATGTCCTGAGGCTCGAACACGACGTCCATCCTCTGGGAAGCAGGGACAGATGCCATCCGTTTCTGGTACCGCGCCTTGGCCTGCCCCAACAAATTTTCGACCTCTCCCGCATTGCCAAAGTTGGGGCGGTTCTTCATGCGACTAAGCAGGTCGCGCGCCACCTCCTTGGCGTCGTCCGTCGCGGCCAAATCCTGATCTTTGAGCTTGTATTCCAAGATTTTCATGAGCTGAGGCTCTGTAAAGTCCTCAAAGGTGAACGCGTTCTCAATCGCGAATCGCCGAGCAAGACCAGCATTGACGTTCTGGAGCCAGGTTAAGTACAAACATTCACCACAGAGCAACGCAAAGCACCTGAAACATTTCTTCCATCTGGTCCTTGTATCCCAGTAAAAGGACACATCGATCTTCTCCAGGGACGCTCTGAATCTCGGCGACCATCGTGTCGATCACCGAAGTCTTGTAAGGATCCGTCGCATTCTTGCCGCTATATAACATATATGCCTAGACGCCCATCAAGAACTCCGTTGGTTGACACAGAAGATGTAACCGACCTCGTCAATTACAAGGACCTTGCCCATCGTACTCTCCAGAATTGATTTCGTATTCTTCTCGGACTGACCCAGGTGGGCTCCGACAAAGTCTGCCGGATTCTTGATCACGACTGACCAAGCACATCAGTACAATACGACACAAAACGAACAGGTGGTCGCCTCACCTTCTCCATTGCTCAACATGCCGAGGTCCGCAAGGATCTGACCGTACAACTTGGCTACCGACGTCTTCCCGGTCCCCGGCGAACCGAGGAAAACCCTATTGAGAGAAAACTGAATCGGCTCCTTCTCCGCTAGCTCGCGCTGATAATTCGTCTCCAGGAGCGCGAAAAAGTTGCGTACAGACTCTTTGACGGACTCCAACCCGATGAGACTCTGGAGCTTGGCCCAAGGTGCACTGCTGGGCAATACTTGAGATGGATCTGGTCCGATCAAGTCTTCCTTTGTGAGCAGGAAGTCGTCCACCTGCAGACCTGACCGACGCTCTTTTTCAATGCGCTCAGCCTGGCGCTCGCGAATCTTTGCAAACATGTTTTGCAGCGCGCGAGCGTTCCCGAAGCCCGGCCTACCCCTGCCACGACCCAACCGTTTGACCGCGACGCGAGCGTACAGCCCATTCGTGCCGTCCTCCACTTTCATCTGACCATTGTAGCGTTTGTAAACGAGATCCTCCAACATGGACAAGAGCTCTTTGTCGGTGTAATCTGCAAACGTGAGCTGGTAAGGCACCCGACTCGGTAACCCCGGATTGTGCTCAAAGAACTTCTCCATCTGCTTGCTGTACCCAGCGATGATAAACACAAGCGTCCCAACCCTGTTTTCCATCTCGGCGAGAAGGAAGTCCAAGACTTGTCTCCCGGACTGATCGTGCTCACTGACAAGTTGATAGGCCTCGTCGACAAAGATGGCACCCCCGCCGGCCTTCAACGCATCGTCAATCAGTTTTTGCGCGCCCTGTACCCCCTCGAAAGAGAGTTTGGAGCCTGTCGTCTCCATGAATGCATTCCCTGGGAGTGCCTGGATGGACTCGAGAAATTGGGCATAGAGCCTCGCCACCGTGGTTTTACCTAGAACGTCGAATCAATGCCCTTCATTCACGTGCGATAGGACATGTCATACCTGTCCCAGGGTTTCCTAGCAAAGCGAGGTTGATGCGTTCCTTGTTGATAGGCACGCCCTGGCGGTGCATAGTATCAAGACTTCCTTTGATCCGCAGGATCTGTTCCTTGACTTGTTCAAGCCCCGTCATATCCATGATCTTGTCAAGGGCATCGTTTTGCGCCCCATCAGTGCGCTTTTGATGCTCCCACTTATCTCTCGCAGCAGACGGGAACGTCGGGCGAGGTGGCGGTGGTGCTGTGTTGGTCGGAGCGGCACCTTGGGGTGGTTTCTCCGCCGCAGCTTTGGCCTTTTTGGCGGCCTTCTTCGCCGCGTCCTCTGTCTCACGAATCTTCTTCTTTGCGTCCTCGATTTCCTTCTCCTTTTGCTTGATTTCGTTCTCCCTGTCCTTTTTCTTCTGGAGGTCGTTCAGGGCCTCTTGTTCGTATTGCAACTTGGCCAGGAGCTCTGTCATCTTCGAATCGTGTTCTTGCTGCGCCCTTTCACGTTCTTCCTGGGCTTTGATGTCCAGAAAGGCTTGCTTCTCGAGACGCTTGTTCAGACGATCGCAATCGGGACAAATTGCGGGGCGCCCCTGATGACACTTCCAAGGCATCTTGTGCACGCCAGCGGAACAGTTTTCCTGATACGGATGCATGCACGACATCGACAAATGGACGTCGGGCTGGCCAGGAGCCGAACGTAGTGGGTGACATTTCTTCGGGCACACATGGAGCTGACATTTCAAAAGCGCGCCACTATTCCGGTATTGAATGATATGTCGCATTCATTGAAATGAAGTCCTTACCAAGGCTCGGTACACCCGCCGTCAGGTGATTGATAGTCAAACTCTTCCGGTTTCGCTAGCGTCGCAGTTCGGGTGGGATGTTTCTCGCACTTGGTTGGAAATCCATTGTAGAGATACTCCCCACTACTCAGCATGGTGAAGAACTTTTCCCAAAGCTGGGCTCCCTTCTTGGACTTGAGGAATGTATGCGCGTTTCCGATAAGAATCAGCCCATCCCGTGCACGCGAGAGTAGGACGTTCAGACGCTCTGGTGAACTCATGAACCCGATGCTGTTTTCAGGATTCGATCGAGTTAAACTCGCGATAACGATTTTACTCTCTTCTCCCTGATAGTTGTCTATCGAACTAGTTGAATACTTCGGATAGTAATACTTTGCAAAAAAAAATTCACCAATCGTCGCCAATCGTACCCCAGGCTGATGAGCCTTGGTCGCCACCGGGCCTGTTTGACCCAGCAGTCCGGCCCTTTGCAAGTCGTTGGCATCCAAATCACCCAAGACTGGGTCGTTTTTATTATTCTTTAGTACCTCACGAAGCTTGAACATCTGGCCCAAATACGGGGTCAAGACCACTATATCTGTGCTCTTGTATCCCTGTTGCTTGAGGTATCGCACGATCTTGAAGACCATTTCGGCTTCGTATGTGTTCTGCTTTGATGATGTTGAATCGCCATCCTTGCGATCTGCAATTCGTAATTCTTCATCCTCGAGGTGAGCATGGTTGATGAAGATGACGTTAGATTGGACGCCGAGGATGTCGGGCCTGTTTTTCGTACTTGGATGGTCAATGAGTTCGGGATAAGTCAACTTGCGGATGAACGCTGAGATTTCGGGTCGCATACGGTGTTGCGTCGTCAGCGTTTGATGGGGAAACTCCTTCGACACAAGGCGCTCAAAAAGCGACACGTTTAAATCAAACCCGTCTCCTTTCTCGACAGTCAGGTTGTAGCTGTTGACTTTGGGGCGAAGCTGTCTGAAGAAAAGGTGAGTACCCAAAGTATGTGCTGCGTAAGAGCAAGCACGTACTTATGATCACCAATAAGGATCATCTGGCTCGTCTCGGCACCCAACGCCGTCAGAATATGACTCTCCAAAATTTCACCGGCCTCTTCAACGAGTAAAACGTCGGGGCTAACTGCGGCAAGATCTTCAGCATACTTGGCAGCCCCGGTCGTTGTGCACCCAATAATTCTCTTTTGCTTCAAAAACGCCACTGTAGATTCTCTAAACCTGCGTGTCAACTCATTCTGAGAGTTATTATAGTCCCTGCCGACGTTGCACATATCCGTAACGAGAGTCTTCACAATTTCTTCTTTCCACTTGGTAAGCATTGCTTGACGAGAGGGCGGATCCATGTTCCAGATCTTCGCTGCAGCCCATACAGTGGGATGGTTCTTGAACATACCAGCGTCCCATCCTTTTGACCACTGCCACAGGAGATAATCTTGTTGTATGGGCTTCCCTTTTTTCCCAACGATCTGGGATCCGTCAGCTGCAGACGGGACCTGGAATGCCTCCCAAAAGTCAGGGTCTTCGAACTCTATGTAGGTGAGTATGTCGTCGAGCTTTGTCGCTTTGTCTGCGTTCACAAGCGATTTGAAAGCATCCTCCAGGCGTCCCACCAGATAGCCAGAAGTAGACTTCGCCTGATCGATGAGAGTCCACTCCGCTTTGGAGAGCGGCTGCTTAGCGCGTTCTTGGGACTGAAGCGAGAGGTGCTGTACACTCGAACTCGCCCGCCCACCGATGCGCACGATCGAACTAGCATCAATGCCAATTTGGATAAGATCCTCAAGGAACTGATCGAGGGCATGATTGGTGTAACACACGACTAGGATTGATTGCGGAGTGTGATCATGAATCGCTTTAGCAAGAAGAGCGCCAATAAAAGACTTCCCGGTACCTGATGTGGATTAGAACATGTATATTTTAAGGGATAAAGTGCAAATACACACCAGGGGGACCTTGTATCAGTGCTACACGTTGGTTAAGTCCAGAGAGAAGTGAGTCCGCCTGAGATTTATCAAGGCAGACCGAGTTAGAGGTGGAGAGGATCGATTGAAGGTCTACGGAAGGATTCCTGGAGAGTGGCCCCACGACCTGATCTGCCTGTATGGAGGGTGATTGGAGTGTTTGTCCCTCTCTCCAGAATAACAGCTCCTCCGACAAAGGAACGAGCTGCATGTTCTTGAGTGCTTTCAGAACTGGTTCGTATGCAAAGAGAGCAGTGTCGATCTGAAGCATCTGTACATGTTTGGCGATGCTTAAGCGAAGGAGGGTTTTTGTGATGCCAGCTTCACCTTCCAGCTGCAGGACAATGGTCGGAGGCTTTCGAGCAAGTAATTCCTCCACACGGAGAACAGTAGAGAACGAAACTATATCATTATCTGCGATGAGACAAGCAAGTGATTGGTTTCTGAGGATTTTGAACCCAACAGGATCTTCGGAGAGAAACTTTTTCCGATCGTCGAAGTCATTAAAACCTTTGAGCTGGGGTAAGTCATGATGGCATCGAAGGGCAAGCCCCCAACGGGACCCTCTGTCCGATGAGCCGGTATATACATCGACCATGGAGAGGCCATGAATATGGAGACCGCGATGGCGCCCGGGCTTCTTCTTTTGCGCAATCTGGAGCTCTTCGCGCATGTCATAAATCATATCCTCCCTGAGCATGCGAAATGTATTGTCCAGATAGTCTGCTACTCGGGTACTGGAGGTCTCTGGGTGATCCAAAAGCGAAGCAGGGCGGATGAAAGCAGGCTGAGAACTGAGGATCTCATCTGCTGTGGGAAGAATGGTGATATCGCGGAAATTTGTGAAATCGTTATCATGTCTGCCTCCGGGGCCAGACACACCGGTAGGAACACCGCCAGAGGCAAAGGCAGCGAGGATGTGGTTGATATGATGGGCGATCTCCCGCACGTCATGCTGTGGAGATTCAAGTAGCTTGCGGTTGACAGATGACTTTGAGGCAAGCTCCCTGTAAGGGGAAGTATCTCGCTCCTTGAGAGTGATCAGCCTGTCCAAAAGCTTTGCGAAGACGAGCTGAGCGTCCTCTACCAAAGCACCTGCTTCAAATTCGCGCGCAAACGCGGACCAGAAAATTGGAGGTTCCACGATAGCGATGAGGATGGGATCTAGTAGCCCTCCTCCAATGTTTGCGGCACGTAGTAAGTATTCGAGAGTAGTAGTGGCAAGACCATTCATAAAGGACGAGGAGAGGTCGAAGCGCATAGCGTCTCGAATGGCAGGTAGCTGACGGTTCGAAATAAGGCTATCAACGCACTTTGCTGGATCTTCCTGGACACAAATACCCTCAAGAAAGAGGCGGAAATTGCGAGGATCCAAAGCAACCCTGCCATGCAAGACATCGTTGAAACGTTTGTTAAGCTGGTTGATGCGAGCTTGATTCATGTGCTTGGGGATCGTGGTAGCACAGGAAGTTGAACACGTTCAACTATACGTCTCGATTTAGTAGCTCTTGAATCTGAACTGCAATTGGCAACTTACGCCCACACATCCAATCTAGGCTTCGCGGATTCTGGTTGGCATGTGCACCACTGAGTCAACACCATGAGATGCAGACTTCGTAGAACTAAACCAAATAGCTCGTGATACAACACGTGAATGAACAAGGCAAGCCTACGTCGCAGCAATGCATTGTAGCATGAGCTATTCAACCTGTTCAGAAGCCATGTATCCGAAACGAAGCAACGGCAAACAAGAATCGTCCGAGGTATTATCGGCCTTCGCAAATGGACGTAGCAGTTCCGTTGGGGTAGGGCGGGGTGTGGCAAGAGTCGGTCAAATAACTGGTTCTCAACACGAATCACACAACGTGCGGGGTCCTCGCGTCTCTCCACACATTGCCATGCGCCCGTGGTAGAGCCGCGGCTAACGAAGGACATAAGCGATCGATCCATTGGCCAGGTCAGTCGCGCGACGACATCGCATCAATGTGCACACCCAAACACAAAATGTGCTTGAAGCACTGTTTGCATCACTAAGCTAGAACCTACCAGTGACGCTCTATTAAGCTCTAGGAAAAAGATCAAAATGTTATACGACTTACTATAAATTTGACATCAAAAGTGAAGGTTCCTTTGGTTCGGATAGAAAGGTGAGCGTACAATACAGGAGATACGCCGACATACTCACCAATGCAAGTTGACCTCGAGGAATATATCCATGTTCAAACTCCGAAAATTTAACAGCGCCACAATGTTCGGCAGATTTTCAACTCAATGATGAGATCATTCAAGCAACACCAAATGCTACTGAACACTGGGAAGTTGATGGAAGACGGTGCTGTAAAACTGGTAGGAAGTCTGTTACGTCGTCAGTCCAGCCAACGGACAGAATAGAAAGAGCGAAGCGATCGGACAACTGTGTGTGAGTTGAACTCTCGATCATCATCATTTTCCGAGACTGATCGGTGTCTATCGGGCAGCGTGCATTGGAATTCATGTGCCTACCTAAATTTATTTGCATGTTGCTAAAACCATTAAACTTCAAACTGAGCTTGCATTCACGACGACCTACTTTCATCATTATCCAGGGCGTCATTGTCGATGCTTACTTCAAGTTTCAACGCTCGGAGCTGGTCGTTCGTTCGACAACCTTATTCAGTGACAGCGCTACCATGAAACAAAGTGGCGCAGAAAACGTACGTATACCAGCGCTGAAATCGGGTAACCTTGACGAGATAGCCTGTACACATATGCTTATCAAACGCTCTTGAATCACCTAGATATTCCCAAAGAGGAATAGGCAATGATTGTGCGGAGATGACCTCTCCGTTTGCTGCAGAAACCTGGCTATGGTGGGAGAAAATTCGAGATGGGTACTCCGTATTTCCGCAGAAGCCTTGATGTGGTGAGTGGGACTAATCAGGTATTTTAATATGGATAAATACCTCTTGTTTCAAGCAAGACGGGCGTCACTAGACGTCACCATGCCACTTTCCTCGAACTTATCGCCTGTGGCCGCCCCTGTCGCAGCCCTTATCACGACTCTGATAGTCCTAGGTGTCCTTTTCAGAAAACGATACGTCGCACCCACAAAAAATGGAATTCCGCTCCCTCCTGGTCCACCTTCAAGATGGTTCTGGGATAGTACCGCGCCAACCGTAAAGTAAGACCACTCTTACCGTATTCCCACTTCGCTGATTCTCTCTCTCAGTATTAGTGCTACTTTCAATGATTGGACTGATAAATACGGCTCGGTCATCACACTTCGTCAAGGAAGCAAGATTTCCGTCGTAATCACACGGGTAGACGTATGGGGCCACTTTTTATCTAGTAGTTTTAACTCTGCTTATCATATCACTACTCCCCTCTACTTTACAGGCGGCCACTCAACTGATGGAAAAGGAGGGTGGCGCACTCGCAGACCGTCCTCCCATGATAGCTGCCAGCGAAATTCTCTCGGGAAATAAACGAATGCTGCTCACGGGTGCCGGAGAAAGGTCTCGGAGATTCAGGAGAACTGTCCACACGCATTTGCAACCAAAGGCTGTGGTACTGTACAAGGATATTCAATTCGAGCAAGCAAAGGCTTTCATCGTTGGCCTCCTTGACGATCCAAAGAATCATCAGAGGCTTGCTCATCGGTAAGTTTCAACGCGCCTGCAGTATCTCGTGTGGCGACCATGCATACTCTAGGTATTCCACATCCGTCATTTTGCGCGTCGCATATGGTGTATCGTGCCCGACATCCATCGATGATCCAGCGTTTATGGGCGTGAAGGCAGTCATTGATCACTTCAACGAAGCGATGCAACCTGGTGCCTATCTCGTCGAACGTTTCCCTTGGCTAAAATATATCCCTGGATACGCAAAGCGCCTCAGGCAGTACCATGACTCTGATTCCAAATTTTACACAGAGCAGTTGAGCCGCGTCAAACATTCAATGGTGAAGTAATCCAGATGCTTGATCATGCCGATGTGACTCAAGAGACCTAGTCATCTGGTGCTGCTGGCCCGTCGTTCTCCAGAGCACTGCTGGAAAACGTTCATGAACATCAGTTCTCATTTGATGAAATGGCATACCTTTCCGGAGCTCTTTACGAGGCTGGATCTGATACGGTATGTTGGTTTGCCCATAGCTTCAAGGAAAGGATAGAGTAAATGCGTATAGACCGCAAATGCGCTGACTGGTATGCTGATGGCCGCCGCCTGCTTCCCCGATACACAGTTACGTGTTCAAGAGGAGTTGGACAGGGTCGTTGGAAAGGATAGATGTAAGCTTACCTATGTTTTATACACATACACCGTATCATATCACCATCGATTAGTACCCACCTGGAGCGACTGGGAGACTCTTCCCCAAGTACATGCATTCATTTTGGAGGCAATGCGTTGGAGGCCTGTTGCACCCCTCGGTAAAACTATTCATGTTCATAGAAATTTTCATTCTGAACGATTGTGCTCATAGGTGTTGCGCATCGTTCAACAAAAGACATTATCTGGGCGCGTCTTCTCTCTGCTGGAACCGCTTCGATTGTCCTGATGTTGATTGCAGGGAAGTTACTATATCCCCGCTGGTACGACTGTGCGTGGCAACCACTGGTTTGTCGATTTCATTTCGTCGTATCTATACAAGACAAAAAAACTGAGGCAATGAGAATAGGGCCATCAGCCGGGATCCCACCTACTTCCCCGACCCCGAAAGATTTAATCCCCAACGTTGGTTCGATCAAAATGGCCGACTGCGCAATGATCTCAACTGCTATGCGTTTGGGTTTGGCCGAAGGTACGAGTGTTCCCACCCCTTGACCAGCGCTCCGTCCATAGACTTATCCCATCCATGTGGTTAGGACTTGTCCGGGAATGAACTTTGCAAACCGCTCCATGTTCATTGGGCTTGCCCTTATGCTCTGGTCGTTCAAAGTCTCTGAATTCCCTGGTGCACCGATCGACACTACGCCGGATAGAGACACCACTGTGGCTCGTTTACCGCACTATGTGGTCAAACTTGAGCCCCGTGTTTGCTCGGAAGCACGACTCAGAGAAATGATGACAATATAAACTGACGTTGTGCACCTAAATATCGTTCATGACTCTGTTCATTTTCTCGCTCAAGGGACGTCGTACTCGGCAAGGTCTGAACTGATCGTCCGGTACATGTTGGAATTAGGACAGGGCTCTCATTACATACTGCAACCTATAGTTCGACTCTTGTGTAACAACGCTGCGTCAGATGTATCTGTTATAAGATATGCAAGTTCAACCTTGCACCCGGGGATCTTGTGTCTTCCCCAGTAGAAGCACGTAGACATAGAAAGCACCTTAGAAGTATCACGAGTTGCGATGCAATGAATTCCTTTCCGTTTCATTCAACTCGTTTCAATGGACAATGGATGTGACTCGAAAGCTCTGGAACCCACTATTGTACATCGGACTCCGACAATGCTCAGCCCATATGGTGTCATTCGAGCCCAAGTCTAGACGAGGCACGGGGAAGACCTAACTTGCTTGATGGAAATGCCAGCGAATGGGTCCGCGGCATACTATCGAAAGATCGATCATTCCGTAGAAACAACAAGCTTTGGAGCGCACCGGTTTTGACGCTGAACAGAGTCTGATGGTGTTAGGGTGCGTCAAAGTGATAGTAGTGAGTCACTCGAAATGATATGTGATGGTCTCCAGATAATGAGTCAGTGTGTGCGAAATAATTATGTAACAATATAACCCCGGCTGTTGGCACTCGATCCCAGGCGAACGTCGTCACTGTGAAGCGCGGTCGTTGCTCGACAAGTACAGCTCGTTTCGAAAACCGCCACAGACGGCTCGCAAGAATCAGCATCTAGATCACTTAAGCCGACTGTTCGCTACTATCAATGACGAAGACTGACACGCCTTCTGTGCGTACCGAAACATTTGTGCGAGTACGTTCAAACCTACTTGTTCTCGTGGTGGTGTGTGCTAATGTAAAATTTCAATTTCATCATCGCCACTCTATTTCTCTTCCTTCCCCGCTCATCGGGTCCATTCGTAAGTGAATGTTAGCCAATATTTGCCGTCGTCGGAATGCATATTATTAACACATGTTAGAACAGGCTATGTTGTGACATGTATCACCCCAGCCATGACGGCCACAAGATCTTCCTACCTGTTGGCGGCGCTCTAGGTGGGAATTAGGGGCAACGATAAGCGTTCCTATGGGTACAACATTGCCCTCTCCATCTTCACACAGGCGGAGATCTTGTCTTCCCATCAAGTTACATATCGGCTGACTTCAACTTTAAATGTTACGTTTGCGCGTTTTGACGACGTGAACGATGTGTTTAGCAGAACAGAGAACTTTTAGAAGAGCCTGCTTCTGACGCTTTTCGTAGTCTCAGGTAACCACGTGTCGTCATGGAGCTCTGTGTGGAGTATTTGAGATACATTCGCGGAAACCCTAGGTCCGGCTGGTAACTTTACTGCAAGAGCGTCTCAGGTACATCTATAATCCCGCTCCAGC
>JBBPUC010000471.1:0-18699 GCA_038094375.1 Tubosaeta aff. heterosetosa
CCTGCATTCTTGACTAACAGAAGATAGCCTCCGTACAGCCCCGGCGTCACTCCAGATGACATGCGGCAGTTCCTAGTAAACCAGAACGGGAGGTTCAATCCAACGCCACAGATATTGCTTTACATCAGACTGTCAAACCGGCTGTCTTTTACTGAAATCACGCTCAGCGCTTGACTTTCCCGAGATCAGCATACACTCCAACGTCGACACTGCGACAGAAACTCTGGATGCGCGATCTTGTGCCAGGGACAGTGTCGCTGCAGCCCGTGGGACGTTGCACTTCTTATTCCTCAAGGCGAGAACTAATATCAATGGCAGGTGCTTCCCTGACTTGTACGTGCTTATGTTGGTAAGAATGAAGGGCGTTATTAAAATGCATTACACATCGCGCTGCGATACGCGGCGGAGTCGGACGACACAGTCTGCACCTTCTCGCTTCGCAGTATCCGACCTCTGTTTCACCTGTCAGTGTGTCACCCAGAAGGCTACGGGCCGGGCCTGCAACATTGTAACTTTTTGATGGGACGACCTGGTATTGAACGAGCTTCTGCGAACAGGGGTCGCGTGCATGGCTTAGAACCGTTGTCCAGGTGAGGCAGAGACGCGGCTGCGGATACAAGTCAGTCTCGGCTGTTTTCGCAATGTCAGACTGTGATCGGACCAAGCGAAACGTTTGAGCCATGACTGCTGTGTTTTGTGCTGTCATTCGCTTGTCATCTTCAGACAAGTACAGCCATGGTCTTTGAGTATATAACACGTCCAGACGAGATGGATAAAGTACCAGTACCTTCACTTGAACAATTGCTTTGGTCTATTCTTTGGAACCACCTTGTTCAATGATGCATTTTTCCAAGTCTCTCATCGCATTCATCTTCTTTGGCATTGTCACGGCAAGAGTTATTCGAGAAGACAGCACTAATCCCGATGAAGACTTGTTATGCGCTGAGGTAAAGTGTTTTTCATGTTGCTTATAAAGTCTCCAAAACTAACATTCTTGCTCATTAGTGCCCGCTGTCTGGAGGCAGGAGCTAGCATGAATGCTCAGTGATAGCTCTCGCTAAACATGCTTTCAACTGAGTTTCAATATAAGCGCTTCTGCAATACATTTCCCCTGCAACTCTTCTTATTGCTTCAGTCATATCTAGTATATATTCCTGCTGTTCTCGAGTGTTGTACAGAGTAGAATGCCTGGAATTTCTGGCCCAGTACTCAGTTTCAAGGCAATGCTTTGCCCAGGCTCCTTCCCACCACTGCTGGAGAGGTCGAGGCGACATCCGAGGGAGCGCGGACAAGTCCGAACAATTTCGAACCCAGCATAACCTTGTTTCCTCGACCTCTCCAGCAGCGGCTGGAACATAACACTTGTAAACTCTGTCAGCCACACCCGGTCCGAGTGTGCCCGAGTAGTCCCACGTAGTACCTAAGAGCGGACTTCAAAATATATACCAAAAAAGTGTTACCAAAATAAACAAAAGTGTTAGGCGTAGCGACGTTCGTCTTGCCGATAATCAGTCTGATCTCGCTGTTCCACGTCGATTGCCATGGACTCGCCAGCCATCGAACACATCAACAAAGCCCTTGACGTACTTCAACAAGCAAGACTCACCTTACCCGACCTTCTATCCTCTATCCTCTCACTTGAGGAATACGCCCAGCACCCCCTTGTTGTTCATCTGCGGTCCAACGGAGTTGATTTCATCAAGGAGATGTCGTGTCTCCTTGTCTGTGGCAATTGCTTTAATTCATCTAATCATCAGGTTACAGCAGAAACTTACACGCAAGAGATTCTTCAAGCGTCGTCAAATGACTCTGGGTCACATTTCAATGTGACGAACACATCTCTTGGCAGGCTCGAGGAGTTCTCTATCGCTGATATGGGGAAACGAATGGAGCATAACGCTCCAAATCTCTGGAAACTGATCGGGTTGCTGCTTAATGCACGGAACACATGTATCGACGGCGATGGTGATCAGATCATGGACACGGAAGCCGAGAGTGAGGAGGAACGTTCCTACTGGATGGATCTTGGAGAAAGTGATCTCGAAAACGTTGATGTTCGGTCACGCAGTAGCACTGGCACGATGGGTCGGAAGGCTACAATGCGGATGGCATTGCGAAACACGTTGATCTCGTTGGTTTGTCAATGTTACTGAGTGGGTTGATTGGCATGTAATAATAGTTGGTTACACAGAAAAAAGTGGTTGTCATGAGCATTTTGATGCAGGGCATGAACAGAAAATCCAACGAGTTGCAGAGTATTATTGGAATCTTCCTGCAGTCGGCACACACGCCCGAAAAAGTCATTGATACCCTTGCACGGATGGGGATTTCCGTGTCAATGAATGCAGTACACGCCGCTATCAAATCACTGTCCAGCGAATCTCTTGCTGCCATCAAAGCGTTGGGACGAACCTGCTTGGCAGCATATGCTTACGATAATTTTGACGTTGATCTAAAGTCGACGAGTCACACCATAGAGAAATCAACAGATAGTCTCAAGCATCTAACATCCGGACTTGTTTTCCCACTCCAACATGGAGTCTCCCTCTCTGATCTACAATGTTCTCGAGAGCTATGGAGTTTATCACCACTCAACCCATACCGCCGTGATGACAACCGGGCGACGCTGCCAAATTGGGAAGCACTTCTTTCGTCCCTTCACAATGATAATACAACAGCACCAGGCCAGCATGACTCCTTCAATGCATGGCGATTCTTATCGGATCTCGTCTGTTTTGGCCCTCCATACTTCTCAAAATTCAAAGATCGTCTTCGTGAGCCCGAGGCAGTAGAGTCCATACCAGTCACAAAAACACCGATACTCGCTACACAGGCAATGGATATTCCCAACTCAACGGTCACAGGAAACATTCAATCCATCACCAAGTTGCTTTGTCAAGGAGGGATTGAGGACCCCAATGATAATGATGATCCTGACATGCCTGATATATCTGATCATGTCGTGCTCTTTCATGGAGATCTGGGAACGGGCGAACGGATCCAAGCTGCCCTACAACGCCGTTCGATTGAAGGCTCACCGTGGAATCGCCTACAACACGTCGTATTTATCCCAGGTTTGTTCCATTTGAAAATGGCCTGCGCAGATGCCATTTGGCGAACGTTTCTTCAGCCAACTGCTGCGCGAGAAGACAACACTAGCCTTATGCACGATGTAGGAATTTTGCGGCCACGTGAAACAGGTATCTACGGATCCAAGCCAGGGTTCCGAAGAATGCACCAGTTGATCATGTACTCTGGTATTTGCCGCCGTCTTGACTGTTGGTTGGCAGAGGTGCAGACGCGGATCCCATGTCATGACACCCTTGATGCGTTTGCTGCATCTGAGCCATCGTTTGAAGAACTTCAAGATGTCGCCAATCAGCTGGCATGCAGGTACATCGCCGATTATCAGATTGGGCGTATGCGGAGGAAAAAATCAATACAACGGGACGAACAGTACGAAAATGCGCTACTATTGAACAAGTACATGCTCTTGTATGAGGAGCTCACATATGGAATGAACCACGGTGATATCGGGCGAGTCGAAGCATGCATCATCGCATGGATTCCCATTTTCAAGGCAACTGGCAAGCACAAATACGCGCATCAAATGACAGAGTTCCTATGTAATGTGAAATTCAACTTTCCGGAGGGTCTACGGTTAGTGTCATTCTTGTACGTACATTGAATGTTAACAATGTCATCAAAAAGGCGGGCGGTGCGCTACCACTTGCTGGTCAATCCTACCGGACACAGTGGTAAATTCCGTAGCGTTGACTGGTGCGTTGAGCTCAATAATTTATTTACTAAGGTAATATGTGCCGATCTATACAATATACGTCGACTAATCAGTAATAGGTCATCAACGGAGGAAAGGGTTCAAATCGAACGGTCGAACGCATTATACTTGAGTCACCACTTGTTCAAGTATACCGGAATCTTCACACAACGATCTCTAGAAGTTTCCTTCACGCACATCTAACGACTCGTCACACTGAGGCAGACATGACAAAAACGTTTCAAGAGCTCTGTGAGAACTTGAAAAAGGACTCGCCACATATTGTACAATCGGGCAGAAAGAGTAACTATGTAGTTCCGGATCTGATTAGTAAGGGTATAGCATTGCTTGATAAAGGGGACCGGAGTGGGAGTGAGGAAAGTGGGGAAGCTGTGGGCGGGACAACGCTCGAGGATGTTGCAGTTGAACTAGATGTCTAGTGTATTCTACTTTGATTTTCCTTGGAAGTAGCAGACGAAGTACCCCCGTGGAGCGGGTGTTTGGGGCAAACACGATTACGTTCTAGAAGGGACAATAAGTCAAAAATCATACGTGCTGAGTGAAAACGTACTGTTATGACCCTCAAGGCCACATGCGCTACACTTATTTTTCTTGCTGACGACCACTAAGTTCGGCGCTGTGACTACCACATCACCCCCGAGGACCGATGTATGAGAGGCCGAATGAGAAGGTTGGCGGGGCTGAAGCGGTGTTATTGTAAAAGAGGACGATGGAATGGGGAGAGGGATGATTCTATGTACGATAACGATGACTTCTGTACCGTACTGCGTGGCCTTGCTCCATCGTGTTTCGCGGGAAATATCATCGACAGTCTTGATCTTGAAGAAATGTGCACAGTCCACGATTCGGTCGAGCACAGTATCTGGCATGATAACAGTAGGCCCGAAGTAATTCAGGTGCATTTTGCTGTGCACCTCCTCCATTTTGCGCTCTCGCCATTCCTCTAATGCCTCCAGGAGCTTGACTCCCTTAGAGTCCATAGTAAAGTGCGAAAGTCGTGAGCGCGTTGCTTGTTTAGAGGGTACTGCCGTGGGGAACTGGCTAGGGGCGTTTGGGTGGTGTATATCGCAGCAAGGCAATGCTAACGAGGTGGTGGGAGTGCAGCGTGTGCAGTTGTTTGACGGGTCACATGCGTCAACGTTGTCTGAACCTATCATTACCTCGTGAGCAAGACAGAGCTGAGGCAATGTAATTTACTCACTTGATGTAGTATCGTCAAAATGCAAGATGAAAACCTTTCGACGACACTGAAAACCTGGACGAAGATGAGCGTTGATCAAGCAATCCATTGCAGGATCAAGATCTCGACGCCGCCTCGCCCTCCAGTTCCCCTTTTCTTCTTTCTTTTCCATCATCTCTCTCAACTCATCCTCACATGGCACGGTGGCAACCTCACCCGCATCATTTTCCTCCCCATCAACGTCAACATCGATCTTGACATCCGCACCTACATCTATTACACTATCCACTAGCAGAGGTCCGGCTGTAGCCTCTGCCTTTATTTGTAGGTAATTGCCTCCTTGTAGGCGTTGCTTTGCAGGCCGGTCCTCGGTAGTGGGTGGTGCCTTTGCTTTGCGTTTCCGTGTCTCCTGACGTTTGACTTTTTTTTCTCGCACATCGTCAAAGTACTCTTTCTCCGCGAACAAAATCGCCATCCCCTGTAGCTGCCGGTTTCTCGCAGCACGGCCCCAACGTTGCCAAATTGCTGACAACGAACACGACGCGCGCCACTGGATGACGAGTTTGATATCCGGTATGTCCATCCCCTGAACAATACAGTGAGTTGACCCTCATTCACTCCAATAACAGCTCACCATTCCAAATGACTCGGTTGTACAAAACCCCCATGTCTCTCCGGCCATCAACGCATCAACCTCGGTTTCTTTGAACTCCGCCGTCATATCGGAATTGAACCACTTGATCTTGTGTCGCATCTGTACAGGTAAGCGACTTTGTAGGAATTTTGCGGCATTGATCGAATCCTGAATATCATCAAAGAAGATCAGAAACTTCGGAGGAGCAGGATCCCCCTCTTTCCAATTCTCTGGGATCAGAAATGCGAGATCAGCGTAGCTCGAAAGGGCATGGTTGATCTTCCTGACACATAGGTATATGTTCGGGCGGTCTGTGGATGTACGAACAGTAACAAGGTTTGCCGTTCGAATGTGAAGTGACTTTTGGATTTCGGTAAGTGTCTGTTTAGAAAGTGTTGCTGATGCGATCATGTATGGCACGCGGTGCGGTAGAATATAGTGCAAGCGCTGTAATTCGCGATATTCTGGGCGGAATTCCCCCCAGGAAGAGATACAGTGCGCTTCATCAAAAACGAAGCCAACGATATGTGAGACGAAGGTCGGATTCAGGAGCAGCCTCTCAAAGCCTCCTCTGGGCTTCATCAACTGTTCCGGGCTAACGATAACAGCGCGATACTCCAAGTCTTCAATTGCCTAGATAGCCAAGACCAGTAAGTCTCGCATATACTCGTTGCATACAACCTACCTGAAAGTTCTCATTTGTCGCAGTATCGGCGTTGATTGCGATACTTTTAATTTTCGCTTTCAATAAAGAGTCGACATTCTGCTGTGCTAACTGGTTAAGTGGGGTAATAACAATCTGGATACCATCCGGACAGAATAGCAGCGGCATCCAGAATGATAATGTCTTCCCCATCCCTGTACCCGCGATGCAAATAATATCACGGTCGCGTTTCAAGAATGCCTCTGCTATCTTTAACTGCCATAGACATGGAGTTTTCTTGAAGACCGCTTCGGCTCTGTTACGAATGATGGAGACACTCGGGCATTCAGAGATGGGGAGTGGTGGGGTCATCGACATTGCAATCACGTCACATACTGTAAGCTTATTTTTGCTGATGCCTACGCCTAACACTTTTGTTTATTTTGGTAACACTTTTTTGGTATATATTTTGAAGTCCGCTCTTAGGTACTACGTGGGACTACTCGGGCACACTCGGACCGGGTGTGGCTGACAGAGTTTACAAGTGTTATGTTCCAGCCGCTGCTGGAGAGGTCGAGGAAACAAGGTTATGCTGGGTTCGAAATTGTTCGGACTTGTCCGCGCTCCCTCGGATGTCGCCTCGACCTCTCCAGCAGTGGTGGGAAGGAGCCTGGGGTCGGCGCAGCCGAACAATTCAACCATCATTCAACCCTGCTTGCCCATGAAACAGCTCTTCGGCTACTTGTTGAACTCACGGCTGCTCTTCCACTACTGCCTCAACACCTCGCGCTTCTCAAATCTTTTTCCTCATCGCTCGCAGTGGATGCCTTTTCAGCTTGCCTTCGTAATCGCTCTCTAACCAAAGCTGTCGAGCTTCTTGAACAAGGTCGAGGAGTTTTTTGGAGCCAGCTCGCTCGCCTCCGTTCTCCCCTCGACCATATCATTGCATCAGGCCCCGCAGGAAAGACGTTGGCAGACGAGTTCATACGTCTGACCTCGCTCATTCGTCATACCCTCAATTCACCTGGCGCAGACCAGCATGATCGTGTGTGTGGCCTCAACGTTCAGCTGAAGAAGGTCGTTTCCGATATTCGTGACCTGCCTGGTCACGCCCGCTTTCTCCTTCCTGTTGAAAGGTAGAGGGCACTAGGCCATACCAGAGGCTGATACGCAGATATAGATACGCTGCACTTACTTTCTTAGAACGATGTGGTTCAGAGTAAAAAGTCTTATTAGAACTCAGATGCTGAGCTCGAACTAAATAGTGACAGCTGATGTAGATTACATAAACTACTGTCATGTGACTTGTAGGTAGTATCAACGCTTATAGCGTGAAACATCAACACTTCCCCCACTCTTTTCCGATCTCAAACGTGCAGCTAGCGGAGGTCCTGTCATCATCGTCAACGCGAGCAGCTATGGTTGCGATGCACTCGTCATTTTCGCCGACAAGGATCCCGTCGATGTTTCACTACTAGTCACAAAAGAACAGGTCCGAGAATGGTCCTCAAGGCTCCGTACGCTGAGAACGCTTGTAACACAGAAGAGAGTAAATGTGACAACGGACCTCAAGTATCTTTTGCAAGAACTTTGGGACAGAGTAGTGTCCCCCATCGTGGACGTCCTCCGGAAAACATGTCGCCGTTATTCACGCATTTGGTGGTGCCCCACATCGGATTTCTCTCTTCTTCCTCTCCATGCCGCTGCTCCATATAGAAACGGCCAGGAGGGGTTTTCAGATTTTTTCATCTCGTCATACACCACCACGTTGAGTGCGCTTATCCTTGCAAGAAGGCCAGACATATCAGGTTCAGAGCCTGCAAAAAAGTGTTTCGTTGCGATCGGTCAATCGAAAGCCCCTGGCTTCAAGAAGCTCCCTTCCATCCGCACCGAGCTTGCAAATATCAAACATCATGTGAATGCCGTTACAAAATTCACACGCGTGAAGGGTAATGGTGCTTGTGTTTCCCCCGTCGCCGATAAGCTGAGCCAGAACGAATGGGTTCATTTTTCTTGTCACGGGTTTGCGGACCAAGAGGAACCGTTCGAGTCTGCGTTCGCACCCAGGGACGGCATGTTCACGATCCAGCGCATCATCCAGTGCAACCTCAAGAACCCGGAATTCGCGTACCTGTCCGCGTGTCATACGACGGTCGGTGACCAAGAGCATCCAGACGAGGTAATCCATCTTGCGTCTGCGATGCAATTTGCTGGATTTCGTTCGGTCGTCGGGACCACGTGGTCGGTGGCAGATGGTCCTGCGACCAAGGTCGCATCCACGTTTTACAAGGTGATGGCAGATAGGTCGAGGTATCTGAAGTATACGGATGCAGCGGAGGCGCTGTGGAAGACACTGAGGACGGTGAATATACCTTTGGATCAGTGTGTTCTTTATGTACATCTTGGGGCCTAACTTTTCATTCTTCCATTCTGTACCAAGAATCTGGCAAAGTACCTTCTGCTAGTGAGCCTGCATAGCAAAACAGCATGGCAATTATTTGCAAAATGATGTTATGGTCATACTCTACACAAGCCATAACTGTGAGGCCACACTTAGCCTAGTGACCAGCCCATCTTTAAGGTCATGTGCACTGTGATCCTGCAGATGCTTGTAGAGCATAATTGAGCATTAACAATCAGGAAATCCCATTCAACAAATTATACATTGAAAAATGACATGTGTAGTAAGGAAAACAAAAAAAAATTATTGTAAAGATCTTGAAAAGGTGTGACATAGCATCCAATAAGACATCAGGACTTCCAACAATATACCCATGACTCTCCAAACAAAGAAAAGTCAACATCAGCACAACACATACCTTCTGGGGATGTAATCAGGGAATTGTATGGAAACCAATGAAAGTGCCTATTCCAAGAAGCAGTCCAACCAAAGACATCACCATTTGAGGATTGGATCCAGCCATCATTTATAAATAAATGATGATGGAAAGTGAAATCTTGGGTTTTTGATATATGGATGGATTTAGTAGCTGTAGTATATTTTGTATCAAGAGATAAGGCAACAGAATTGACAGGGTTTGTGTGCTTCTGGAATAGACCATCAAAAGCCATAGTGTCATTCCAAGAGCTAGAGAGAATTTGCTTGGTATCTAGAGAATAGGCAATAGAGTTAACAGAGTCTGTGTTTCCTTGGAATAGAACTGCTATAGTCTCACCAGTGGTCATATTCCAAACTCTAACAGTCTTATCCCAAGAGCCAGAAACAATCTGCTTGCCATTAGGGGAATAGGCAACAGAGTTGATGCAATTTGTATGTCCTTGGAATGGACCTGCCACAGTCTCACCAGTGGTTATATCCCAAACCCTGATGGTCTTGTCTCTTGAGCCTGAGACAATCTGCTTACCATCAGGGGAATAGGCAACAGAGTAGACCCAGTCTGTGTGCTCCTGGAATGGACCTGCCACAGTCTCACTAGTGGCTATATCCCAAACCCTAATGGTGTTGTCTCTTGAGCTGGAGACAATTTGCTTGCCATCAGGAGAGTAGGCAACAGAGTAGACAAATGATGTATGCCCCTGGAATGGACCTGCCACAGTCTTGCTAGTGGCAATATCCCAAACCCTAATAGTGTTGTCTCTTGAGCCTGAGACAATCTGCTTGCCATCAGGTGAATAGGCAACAGAGTAGATCCAGTTTGTGTGTCCCTGGAATGGACCTGCCACAGTCTCACCAGTGGCTATATCCCATACTCTAATGGTCTTGTCCTCTGAGCCAGAGGCAATCTGCTTGCCATCAGGAGAATAGGCAACAGAATAGACCCAGTTTGTATGCCCCTGGAATGGACTTGCCACAGTCTCACCAGTGGTTATATCCCAAACTCTAATAGTCTTGTCTCTTGAGCCTGAGACAATCTGCTTGCCATCAGGAGAATAGGCAATAGAGTAAACAGAGTCTGTGTGCCCCTGGAATGGACCTGCCACAGTCTCACCAGTGGCTATATCCCAAACTCTAATAGTCCTGTCCTCTGAGCATGAGACAATCTGCTTGCCATTAGGGGAATAGGCAACAGAGTAAACCAAGCTTGTGTGCCTCTGAAATGGACCTGCAATAGTCTCACTAGTGGTTATATCCCAAATGCTAATGGTATTGTCCTTTGTGCCTGAGACAATCTGCTTGCCATCAGGGGAATAGGCAACAGAGTAAACAGAGTCTGTGTGCCCCTGAAATGGACCTGCCACAGTCTTACTAGTGGTTATATCCCATACTCTAATTGAGTTGTCCCTTGAGCCTGAGGCAATCTGCTTGCCATCAGGGGAATAAGCAATAGAGTAGACCCAGTTTGTATGCCCCTGGAATGGACCTGCCACAGTCTCACCAGTGGCTATATCCCAAACTCTGATAGTCTTGTCCTCTGAGCCAGAGGCAATCTGCTTGCCATTAGGGGAATAGACAACAGAGTAGACCCAGCTTGTATGCCCCTGAAATGGACCTGCTATAGTCTCACCAGTGGCTATATCCCAAACTCTAATGGTGTTGTCACTTGAGCCTGAGACAATCTGCCTGCCATCAGGAGAATAGGCAACAGAGTTGATAGATGATATATGCCCCTGGAATGAACCTGCCATAGTCTCACCAGTGGTTATATCCCAGACTCTAATGGTCCCATCCCTTGAGCCTGAGACAATCTGCTTTCCATCAGGAGAATAGGCAACAGAGTAAACAGAGTCTGTATGCTCCTGGAATGGACCTGCCACAGTCTCACTAGTGGCTATATCCCAAACCCTAATGGTGTTATCCTCTGAGCCTGAGACAATCTGCTTGCCATCAGGGGAATAGGCAACAGAGTAGACCCAATTTGTATGCCCCTGGAATGGACCTGCCACAGTCTCACCAGTGGTTATATCCCAAACTCTAATTGTCTTGTCCTCTGAGCCTGAGACAATCTGCTTGCCATCAGGGGAATAGGCAACAGAATAGACATTACTTATATGTCCTTGCAGGGTATGAACATCTGCTGGCCAGGTGACTGGATGCCCTAATGTTATGGAGACATGCTTCTGAAGATGTTTAACCCAAAGCTTGTGTAGTGGAGAGCTAGTGGGTGTCTGAGGCATGGCTGATAGATACAAGTGGGGCACAGAAACTCGCAAGATAGGAGCAAATACTCGAATAAATCTTGCTGCATCTGATACTAATATAGAAAATTCTTGATCCTGTTTCCCATCTTTGTTAGTGCTATCCAATATCATCATGATGTAATCATGCAACTGACCTTGGTCCAAGTGCTCAAGATGATGCAAGCTTGCATAGCAGAGAGTATGGGGTAATATGGGGTAATATGAGAGATGAGACTGATGGCTTCAAGCCAATAGGGAAAGAACTCCTTGAAGAAGCAAGTAACTTCACTCAACAGTTCTACTGTACAGCTCACATGTTTCAGATGGTCCATCCAGTATTGACACGAATAAGACAGATGTGAAGGAATCGCCCTTTTCACCCGATCATCTATCCCAGGGACATCAGAGTTACGTCGTCGAGAGTCTTCGAGATCACAGATGTTGAACCGGAGATTATCTCGCATGCAAGCCACTAATGCTCGACCAAGTGTCAAGGAGTGCTGGGGTAAGATGCAGATGTAGAAGGTTGCACTGCGAGTTTCGTCAAGCAGGAAGTCACGGAATGAGGTATGGAGCGGACGGATCGGCCTAGCTTCATCAAACACCCCATCCAGCAACGACCCCATTGGTTTGATGATATGGCGTACACCAAGGTGCCTATTCGAGTTGAAGACGGACAACAGGGAAACAAGAGAAAGTGGTTCTTGAAGCGAAAGGACAATAGCCATCACTTTCTTGAACGATTCCCTAGCCTTGTCGGACGTGAATAGTTGACATAGTATGGTCAAGTACAGCTCATCTAGGGGCCCAGCGGCGCCTCCTTTGTCTTCACGCAAGAGTAAATCAACCTGGTCACAGGGATCGACTCCAACTTCATCCTGAATGAACTTGCATGCAGTAGCAGCCCACTGGAAAAGGTGTTGCGAACGACGGACAAGAAGTCGACACCACTCCCCATTCGGCCAAGACTGCTCAAGTTCACTATGTCGACCAAGGGAATGATGGATGAACCGTTCGATGTCGCCGTCAACAATAGCTTCCGGGATGTCACCCATCTGTTTATGGACAATGTGAGGCCCAGGTCGGAAAGCGTCGAGGATATCACTTTCTGGTCGAGCCGTGATGAGAAAACGAAGATTCGTCGGGAGAGAGTTGTCAGCGATTTGCTTTGAGACCACTTCTAAAAGTACTCGGCGACCGGCTCGATCACCGCTTTCGTCGAGGGCATCAATGATCACCACCATCTGCGGACCGACTTCGTCGCCCTTGCTAGGTCCGATGAGGAACTCCTCTAATTGCTCCAAAGGTGATCTTGACGTGCGTAGTGCTCGGTCGTCTTTCACGACCTTCCAAAGCGCAGACTTGTAATTGGGGTCGTGGTCGCAGAGGTTGCGTGCAATAGTGCTAAAAAGGTTCGACGGATTCCGACTCTTGACATCGCTTCTGAGGAAGCAATAGGACGAGCCTAGCCTCTTTTGCCCGTCGAACAATCGGGCAATCGAGTGAGCTACTGAGGACTTTCCCGAACCGGCAACCCCAGTGAGAAGGCACACCCGCGGGGCATCTTCAGCAGGATCGTTCAGGATGTTACAAATATCCTCAAGGAGAGATGCCCGAGTGCCAGGCAGGCACCCCTTTTCCCGCACATACCTAGCCTCAGCATATGGCATATCGTTCAGGTCAATCGCTTCCGCTGTGTTGAACATCCATGAGCATCTCCACTACGATTCTCGACGAGGTACTTGCTTACCAATGTTCTGTACCACATCGACCATACGAACAATTGTGATTCCCGCCCGGAATGCGACACCCTTCAAGAATGCTTCTTTCATATCATGTAACTTGCTCTCATAGGCCGCGATCTTCTCATCAACGCTGGAGATCATATATTTGGCAGTGCGAGTCCCTGGAAAGAGATCAGTCATAATCATTTGCAAATCGGATTATGACTGACAGAAACTGTTTGACTTGGTGTAATCGATGATGAAGTTACCGCACTCCGTTACCTGCCGGAGTAAAAGTGTGATGGACTCCTCATGTTTCTTGATTTTCTTCAATGGTTCTGCGTCGTCCAGAAATGAAAAGACGTCTTTCATCGCGCTTGCCAAACAAATGATCCGCTCGTCACGATTCTTCTGGTTTATGAGCACCTGTGTAGATTATCATCCATGGTCAGTGACAATATCATTTGTATGGAGTAGACGCGCCCTATTTGCAGTCGATATGACAGACCAAGCCAAGGACGCATACGGGTGAATCTACCAGTTTCAGAAGGTGAGCAAGCGAAGAGAGAGGATAAACACCAGTTACCGCTGTGATATCGGTCACAATCTTGTTAAACAACTCCAACCTCTTTAGGAGAACGCCCAATGTGGTCTCGAATGTCTGCACCTCTACGATGGCGCTCGTGCCAGCACTGACAGTCGATGTGACATGATCGACAGCCGCCGGCGCGGGGGCGAGTGTGGCTATCGCTTTTGTCGCCTGGCTGATGGCGGCGGTAGCTTGGGGCTTATCTGCAGGTGGAGCGCCAAGACGTTGAACAGCAAACATAAACTTGATTATAATCTGGGTAAGATCGGACCCGTCGGTGGTATCCTTGCGAAGACGTTCTTCGAATACTGATCGCGAAGATTGCGTCAGCAAAACATGCCCCACAAAAGTCGTTCATACCTCCATCATTCAATTTTGCTGTTATCTCCTCGATCGTGTAGGAGAGAGCCCCAATGAGCCCGTCTTGCCGGAGACGGTGCTTCTGGTAGACTTTTATGAGTAAAGTAGACGCATCGACCCCGTCCCTGGCATCGTTGAGTCCGCTGACACGAAAGAAAGAAGACGAAACGAACAAAATGAACACGTTATCCCAACGAACGCCTTTCTTCTTTTCATTTGCTGTGAGAGTCGTCTGCATGTTGTCTCTGATAGAAAACTGGACATAAAATTGCTTAGAAAGTATTCTGCACCTCGCTCGAGTGCGCAGTTTAATATCTAGGGAAAAGCCAAGTCGTATACAACAGGGATTGTAGCGTTGAACCGCACCTTTGATGGTAACTCCTGAATTGGTCCTTGACCATGCTCAGTACGTTCCTAGCAAAACTATGCGTGCAGTACATACATTATGGGCCCAATTCTTGAGTTGGATTGGGCTGTTTGGGGGGTTGTGAGGAAATCAACAGTGAGTGGGAAGTGGGAAGTGGTTGGGAGCCGAATAGACGACACGGCGGCTGCCATCCTGTGTGCGGACTTCCCCACGCAAGGCGGCAGCGGTACAGCGTCGTAAACTTTGTCGACTATAGAGACATATGCGGGTCAAAAAGGGGGTCAATGTTCGATCCGATGTGGACCCCCTGAGACCCAGACAGACGTCTGACCCTGAGCGAGGCAATAAGGGATGTACGATCTGAGTGCAGACATGGACAGACTTACATGGGCAGGGTGCATCTAAACGAGGGACCAGGCCAGTGGATCATCTGCTGACTCGGACCACACAAATATTCTAGCATCACTCGCATGCGACAGTAGTAGTGCACGAGTATATTGAAACTACATCATAGCTGTGAATGTTGATTAGAGTGTCTTCTGGCAGCTCAAGGCTGAGTGCGATTAACCTGTGATGTAGTACGTCCCCTGTTGTGACGTGACTGCGCACTGGACTAATAGCAACATGCTTGTGTTTCTTCGCTCCAAGCACTGGCTACGCGCATGCCATTCTTCACGCAACAAGCGCAATTACGGCTTCGCAGTGCGGCTGTGAAAGGCACACCATCCTTGTCAATTCAAAGTTTGACAGGGCTAGTGGCTTATCTTGGCCAGCGGCAGGCTGAACAGGGGGTAAGCGAAACAAATAAAGTTAAATGTTGACATATGTACTCCTGGAATTTCACAGCTGGGATATTGAACAGAAAATAGGGATTCATAGAGTGACTGGAAACGTGAGTAATCCGCAAGTCTCGTCGTCGAGCGCGATGTTGACAGCGTGCGTTAGCCTGGTCTAGACACTTTCACACGGCGTCAGTCTCAAAGGTGTAGGTTCTGCGCTACGCCTTTGGGTCTTCTCATCGACAACCTCGCGAATGGAAGGAATGTGGCCGTACTCCCCGCATTGACCGAATTATTGAACCTAGCAGCCTATACCCGGACTTGTTACCCAACTGGCGGTTGGGCGACCTCACGGAAAATCGATTTACGGGATATACACTCACATGTCTAGGCTACCTTGGCAGTGTGGGCTTTGTCGCTGCTCACTAACGGCCCCATTCACGCAATTATCCCGAGACATGATTTTTCATATGGTCCTTCAGATGCCCCACTGGAAATGATCACACGTTTGAGATACCTGAAACCTGCGTTTGAGCTCTGTGAGCAATTTTCATACAGTAATATCGTACGTGACACTCTTTCTCCGTCGCCGTGACCAACACAACGTTCCTCTGGAGTCTAGGCACATGGTCGCTATACTCTGGTCGATCGTATGCCTCTTTTGTGGGAGAACATGTCTTCAACCTTTTCCTCGGCCAAAGCAAAGGTACCTGGCAAGTTGAGCTAGATTCGGCCTTGCATCTTGTCCACCGAGGACTTTAAGCCTCTAAATCCGACGGATACATGGTCTAGCTCTTCCCCTTCGAACATCACCGCGACGGAGTTCAGTAGTCATTTCAACACGATGTCATCGCGGGAACATACGTCAGCCCGTCTTCATCTTGCGGGGTCCAGTCCGATTTCCTCGCCATCGACGACGTACAACGTGGTGTGGGCTTCGAGGACCCATTCGCAGAATGGCCTCACGTATTGTCTTTGCACGTTCGTCTGCAACGCCTGCGAGACCTTATCTTTGAAACATACTCCACGTCCCCGTACTTGAATACATACGGCAAGAACACGACGGCGTTCGAAACGAAGGGCCCGCGGACCGATGGGCCAAATAGTTTGACGGAGTTTGTGATCAAAGATGGACAGGTGGTTGGGGAGGTGTGGTTTGATGGTGAGTCTTTTAACGTGGGATTGGGTTGGTATGAGGGTGGAGATTAACTTGCGAGTGTGGCCTGCGTACGCTATTGGGATCCTAGCGAAGACATGGACTATGCAGTTCGGCAGGCACCATCTAGGTATCTTTTGCTGACCCGGAAGGCCAATATAAATGATCCTCATTATTCTCACATTCCGCCTCAAACCCTTTTCCTCAGTTCATCCTTGTCCCTGCGTCAAGCAGTACAATTCAAACGAACATCGATCCCAGGCGTGTCTTTGACCGCGAACATTCCAACATGCAACGTGACGTCTGAGAACAACACCACGCACGACCCGATAATTGTATTATCCTACTGCCATTCATCCACCCCTCCCCACGGAAATGAAGAATGCATGCATATATAGATGCCATCTATGAGTGCACGTGATCCTATTCATACAACAGATTATACATCGACTGCCCATCAACTTGCCTTCTTCCCCACCTCATCTACAATCTCCGCCGTGGCGACCGTGCTGTCACCACGTGGTACCCGTGTACTTGCTTAAATTATCAGCATATAAATAGTGATAGTGGCCGTGAAACGTTGACGTTTAGGAACCAATCGACCTGATCCACGCAGCCATGGCGCGGGATATGCTCCTCCGCTTGTGGACCGTAAACGCTTGCTGACCGGGGCGAACCGCGCACATCACCGAGCCTGTTGACGTGGTCGTCGTCGGCGACGCCGAGGGGACGTTCGTAGTCAGAGCTGGGCTCGCGGGTGAACCGGATGCCGAGGACGCAACGATAAGAGTTGCTACTGGAGGGCCTGGGAAGGTGTACTGGACCGGCGTGTCGAAGACAGTGGGATCGTAGATTCCGGGGTCCGTGTTCGAATAACCTCCGGGGAACGTAACCTCTTCACTCGCTGCAGCCACTCCGACCTGCGAACCGCTGACGTTGACCTGCGCGGAGACGCAATTCAAAGTTATGGTTGGGAGGGATAGATCATGTGAAAGTTACCTGCGTGCAGGACGGATAAAACTCTGCGCCGCCAATGGTCGTAGCGAGATGGAGCGCGATGATTTCATGACGGATGAGATACTGTCCGCTTTGCAGGGTGGACGGGAGGGTCACGTTCGCGGGACTGCCGTTCACTAATCAAGCAACGTGTCAATGCTCGCCACCGTATGTCGACGGGAGACGGACTGATGTTCTGCTGGTACCAGGTGAGGTTTCCCGGCTCGAGGCCCGTCTCCTCGATCTTGAACCACTCGGCGTAGGTAGAGTTGTATTGGTCGCATGTCGTGTTTCCGCACGAAGCCATGTAGGTCATGATAGGCCCAATGTCATGCGGCCACTACACGCGGGTTTCAGGATCCAAGTTCTGTACAAGCCAGGCACGAGAGATGGCTCACGTTGGTGCCATCTCCATCTAACCACAGAAATTGAAGTTGACTACCGGGATTCGCATTTGCAACGAGGGCGGCATTTTGTGCGTCCTGTCCGCAGTTTAGATATGGGTTGGAAGTGTTTTTGACGGGGTCTATGGTGTTTATTTGGCGGACTATGGACGGCGTTGGTTGGGCGTTGGGTACATTTCCGTAGTACACCGTGCCGTCGATGGTCACTTGTGCGACATAGCCATGCGCACGAACCTGTAACAGTAATGAAAGAAGTGGGATGAGAGCGAGATGGAACAAAGATGCCAAATGCATGAGATGAAAGGAAGAGGTGAGTTGATGCAGGGGCACAAGGGGACGGCGAGAACAAGCGCATAAAAAGAGAACAAGGAAGGACTGAAAAGTAAACCTCGCGCACAGCGCGCAAGGATGAGTCGGTGATAGTGCCGTGGACCGTCTTGCCAACGGTGACAGGGCGGGGCGTTGGGCTTCTTCACGAGGCTACCGTGCGGATTTCCATTTCTTCCGTGTCCGGAAGCATGAAGCTGCGACTGATACGGTGCGTACGGAGTCACAAACGTGCCTTGCGGGCGTAGAATGCACGGCTGCATTCGATCTCGTCTGCATTGTGTAGAAGAGCAGGGACGTGTTGTCGCGGGAGAGGTCCACGTGTACCTGTATCGAAAAGTTCCTGGCGGAGGCAATGCCGCGTATCAGATAAGAAAAATAAAACCAACCGTTGCGCTTGATGATTTCATAGAGGGGATTCAAAAGATTCAATGGCTAGATCTAGCCTCACTAGAATCACAGTAACCGTATATCGGGGATGAACCCGTCTTCAAAGTTAAGTTCGCAAGAGGCTTCCTAGCATTGACGTAACACGCGCCCATCCAGCCTCGAGGCTGCCGCGTGGCGGGTCATATGATATCACAATTGGATCCGCCTGCTATTGATGAGTACTTATCACCAACGGCTGATTGTCGTGGGCACCACACGCAGCCGCAGCAGTA
>JBBPUC010000472.1:0-18681 GCA_038094375.1 Tubosaeta aff. heterosetosa
TGTAACTCGTATCAAGTCAGCACTTACTGCACTGCATGGCTGTGACCCTTGATAAGATCCTGATGAGATAAGATAACAAAGAAAGATAAGATAAGAAGAGAAATGTGAAGGTGAAAATAATAGAACCGTAACACTACCCCCCTTCTATGGGTTGGATTCTAGACAACCCTTGCACTTTTTATCTTTTTCATCATTTTAATAGTGTTTCATGAACATCTGGATAGGGATTAAATAATCCGAACCATTTGGTGAATAGTGTGTGAAGAAAGAGTTTAGGATTTCTTTCATGGAATAGATCTAATGCTACCTGTGCATTGGATAGATCTTTCTTCATTTGCCATGTCCTAGCGGATTTGTCATATCCACCCCAATGGACTAGATATTCCCATCCTCTGCCTTTATGGTGAGTGTTGACAATATGATTGTCCTCATATTCTTCCTTGCGATCCTCAGTAACCAGTACCGGTCTGGGTTCAAAAACAGGTTGGCCAAAGAGGCGTTCCCGAAATGGTTTTAATTTGAAACATTAACCACCAGATGAATTCTCATTGTCTGAGGTAACTTTAGTCGTATGGCATTACTGCCAATGAGTTCAGTAATCTGGAATGGACCTAGCCACTTCTCAGACATCTTTTACTGCTATGCGTCAAGCGAAGGTTTTCGGTTGCTAATAACACTTTATCACCAACTACATAAGCAGGCGCTGCACTTCTCTTTGAAGCAGTGTTCTTTTTCATCTTATCTTTTGCTAACTCCAGGTTTGCACGTACATCATCAAATGTTTATTGAACTTTGTCAATGAAGACATCTGCTGTGGGGGCTTTAGAACTACCGGGTTCTGTTCCCATATGTGGCTGGTAAGTCCGAGTAACCTTAAACGGTGTTTTCTTGGTTGTGGACGATTTATGATTATTATGTGCAAACTGAGCAAGAGTGAGCCACTTGGGCCAATCCTCTTGGTGATCGCAACAAAAGATGTGTAAATATTGTTGAAGGTCTCTGTTGGCCCTTTCAGTCTGCCCGTCTGTTTGCAGGTGATATGCGGTACTAAGCTGCAGTTTTATTCCTAAATGTGTGCATAGGTCTTTCATGACCTGTGATGCGAACTGTGGTCCACGATCTGAAACGATCAAGCATGGGAGCCCGTGGTTTGTCCAAACCCGTTCTAAATACAGTTTTGCTGTTCCCAAAGTGGAAACTGTTTTATCTGTGGGAATAAACTCAACTTCTTTCAAGAATCTGTCAACTACCACCAGGATAGCATTGAATCCATCTGATTCTGGCAGATCTGTTATGAAGTCTGCTGATACGTCAACCCATGACACATTTGCCAATTCCAATGGATTCATCAATCCTGCTGGGGGTTTATTTCCAGTTTTCATTTTCTGACATTGTGAACATCGTGAGACATATTCTTCAATGTCTTTGAACATCTTCGTCTAGTAGTAACTTCTAGCGATCAAGTCGCATGTCTTTTCCTTTCCTGGATGTCCTGTGACGGCTGAGTCATGGTGCAACGT
This sequence comes from Tubosaeta aff. heterosetosa, assembly GCA_038094375.1. Classification (NCBI taxonomy): domain Eukaryota; kingdom Fungi; phylum Basidiomycota; class Agaricomycetes; order Boletales; family Boletaceae; genus Tubosaeta; species Tubosaeta aff. heterosetosa. The sequence goes on from JBBPUC010000472.1 coordinate 1,521, forward strand.
AATGACCCTTCTCCTCAGTCCATCGTCATCAGGTACATAGACTTGTCCCTTTTTGTTTACAAACACTCCATCAAAGTTTACTTCTGCCCCTTGGCCTTCAAGGTGTCTAACAACGGTTTCTTTCAACCTTCAGGTGGACACTCGTATGTCATCCAGTATTTTGTCCTCATCTTCCTCCATTGAGATGACCAGCATACTTCTAATTTTGTCTGGGGTGATCATCAGTTGAATTATGTTATCGGCCTCAATCCCTTCTGCATGGTCCTCTCTTCAGGACAAAGTGTCTACTTTTGTCATAGTGGACCCAGGCTTGTGGACTTATGTGAAATTGAAATGTGATAAATACTACGCCCATCTAGCTTGGCGGCGATTGAGATCTTGCTTCTGCATAAACCATTGCAGGTTAGCGTGGTCATTCCAAATCTCAAACTCCTTTTTTGCACCCTCCAAGTAGTGTCTCTATTGCTCCAATGCCCATATGACGCTCAACATTTCTTTATCAAAGACTTGGTAATTTCTTTCTGCATCAGACATAGAATGCGAATAGAAGGCTACTGGGTGCCATTTTTCGTCTTCATTAACTTTTACTGAAAGCACTGCACCTGTTGCAAAATCAGAGGCGTCGGTTTCTAACCTGAATTCTCCATTGTTATCAGGGAATGCAAGAATTGATGCTGTCGTAAACTTTTTTCTTTAGCGTATCAAATGCGTGTTGTTCCTTTTCTGTCCAGACAAAGGGAACATCTTTTCTTGTAAGATCATTAAGTGGCCTAGCCACTATGGCATAGTCTTGGATAAAATATCTGTAGAAGTTTGCTAATCCAAGGAAACTTCTAACTCCTCAGAGATTCTTTGGCTGTGGCCAGTCAAGTATGGTGGATACTTTATCCTCATCCATCTTAATCCCATCTTGGCCAATGGTCATACCTAAGAACTTGACTTCTTTCTGTGAAAAGAAGCACTTTTCTGGTTTTACGAATAGATCATTATCTTCTAACCGTTGGAGAGCTTTTTTAACGATCCTGTCATGCTCTTCCTGGTTTTCTGTTTTCGTAAAGATCAAAAGATCATCAATATAGACTACCATAACATCTTCCATATCAGCGAAGATTTCATTCATCATTGCTTGGAATGTGGCAGTGGAGTTGCAGAGCCCAAAGTACATCACTAGGGGTTCGTAAGCTCCTCGGAAACACACAAACACCGCTTTCCATTCATCACCTTCTTTGATGTGTACGTTGTTGTATCCCCATCTAAGATCCATTTTCGTGAACAATTTAGCTCCTTTAAGCCTATCCACCAATTGTCCGATCAACAGCAACCGATAATTATTCTTTACCGTATGTTCATTCAGGTATCTGTAATCTTAGACCATTCTTTTACATCTGTCCTTCTTTGGAACAAAGAATAAAGGTACTGTTTGTGGGCTTTTACTTGAGTGTATGTACCCTTTTCTTAGTTGATTATCAATGAATGAAGAGACTTCCTCTTGTTCTTGTGGCGATAGTGGGATGAGCCTGCCCTTCTTTGGCTGGAACATTTCCTTAAGCTCTATCGCGTGATCCCACAGTTTCTGGAGTGACATGCATTCCGACTCCTTCTTCTGAAACACATATAGCCATTTATGGTACTGCTTTGGAACCAGTTCTTCCGCAGTTTCCTTCTTTTCTTTTGTTTTTACGTTGGCAGAACATACCAGATAAGCAGTCCATGCTTCATCCTGTTCCTGTTCATCATCTGGTTCATCGACTAGGGCGTTTCATACAGCCTTGTCCTGCAAAAGAGCACAGCTCCTCGGACATCTAGTCATTCGGACCTTTCCGGTCTTCCAATTAATTTCTAGGTTATGGCGGCATAGCCAATTATACCATATAACCACTTGGTACTTTCCCAGATCCGTGATCTCTGCCGTAATCTTTTCATGGTGACCATCGAATTGGATAATTACTTCTGCAGAATGTGTGATGCTTCCAGCACTGTTCTTTGATCCATCAACATTATACACCAGGATTGGACTCCTTAAGGGTCTAAGCTCAAGCTTTAATTCCCATGCGCTTGTTGCATCTATGAACGTTTCATTTGTGCCACTATCCAGTAGTGCTTTTACTTCGTGGAACTTCATCTCCTTAGCATCTGCTAATTCTATATTCATGAGTATTTCATTACTCGTGTGAATGGTTTGTGTGAGTTTTTCATGTCCGCCAGTGGATCCAAATCCAGCTTCTCCCCTTTAGGTAGTGTCCAGATTCTGAGATTCACTTATCTCTGGTCGGCTAATCTTTTCTAAGATCATCTGTGCGATTCTGTCTACTTCCTTCACCTGGAAGTCCTCATCAGAGAGGTTGAACAACAGAACTTTGATGCTTCCTCGGTAGTCTCCATCGATGACTCCAGCTCCAACATCTATCATAAATTTAGTGGCCAATCCACTTCTAGGTGCTATCCGTGTATAAGTTCCTTTGGGTGTGGCAACGGTAATGCTCGTGTCAACCACTGCTTTTCCCTTCTTCAGGATCAATGCATCTTCTGACACATAAAGGTCTAATCCAGCAGCTTCTGCTGACCCTTGTGTGGGTAACTTAGCCTTTTCATTTAACAGCTTCACATAGAGCTGTTCATCTAGGACTGGGATTTCGTCCTTCCTTAGGAGTTTAAGCATCTTCTCGGACGTGGGGTTGAGTTTATTGTCCTCCCAAGATGTTTGTTTTGTCTCTCTTTGTTAGGGTGAATCAAGCACAGGAGCAGAGTCCCTGCCACACTCTATCTCAAATAGAGTCACACCTGACTTTTCAGTTAAATAGGATTCTACATTGTCATCATCATCTGTTTCAAGAATTTTATACTCATTAAAGGAGGAAGCAGCGTGACGGCCCATTTCCATCATGTTGCTCGGCCTTTTCCCTTCTGTGCACGTCACACAAAGTAGTCTTGTGCTTGATCAAAAGTCATGCCTCTCAGGGCATCCCATGTTTCGCCTTTTGGCACCTCTTCCCAGGAGGTTGCTCCATTGGCCTTATCTTCTTTATCCAAGTCATTCTCGGTGTGGAGACCCTTTAGGGGTTCTTCCGTAGTTTTGGAAAGTCGCTCTTTTCCTTTCAAGTATTCTTTACTCTTTCATTATATCTCTTAGCATTATTCATAAAATGCTTTCCTGTTCTTCCAGTTCCGGTTTGATGAGATTCACTAACTCTTGTGGGAACCTTTCTTCATTGGGATCGGGGTTTTCTTCCGTCCTATCTCTCTCAGAGAGAACTAAGTGGACTTCCATCCTTATCAGTCGGTGATCAATCACCTCTATTACGCTGCTTGGCCTATCATCCAAGTCAGGTAGTTCTCCAATTATTTGTATGTTTGGAGTTGCAAATCTGCTCGTTCTGAATGACGGCGGATTTGTCACAAATGGTGGTGGGCCTAGAGGTGTCAGCGTTCACGTCCTCCATTCATCTATTTGCCCCCACGTATCACTTCTTTGTGTTGCCTGATTTTCATTATCATTTGGTGGCCATTCTCTGTCTCCCCATCCCATGGAGTCCCAAGTGTAGTTTTGTCTGACTAATTGGGCTCTTTCCTCCATGTTCCGGGAGCAGTTTTCACTTTCTCTGTCATCTTCATTTCTCCTTTGATTGTAGTATGTGTACCATAGCATGGCTTCAACCACAATTACTTCTATGAATCCCTTTTCTCAGGTAACGCACAGTATTACTGGTTTTCCTTCGGGCACTGCCCTTCATACACATAGGAGGAATGACGTAAGTGATAGAAATGTGACCAGCACTATCATTGTGCATATCTCTGTCATCATTTCTTCTTTTGATACTGCGTTTCCAACTTCATTGAGTCCCTAACATCTGATCCATAGTGAATCCTGTGTTTCTAACTTTGAGGAGTTTCTAATGTCTGATTTGAAGTCTTTTCTTGTGCACAAGAAAGATCTATTCAACTTCTTACAACGCGGCCCTAGGCTTAGCTGCCTTTAAGGTGCGGCAAGGACATAAATATATGTGTCTGCCTCGAGCAGGTATCTCTTCTCTAGCTTGTGCGTGGTCTGGCCAGTAAACCCTTTGTCAGTTCTGGCATGCGACTCCAATAACTTCTGGGACAGGCAAGTCAACCCTTTAGTTTCTTCTCACGGCCCTTGCTTCTACCAGATACAGAGTAGGGGTCTTATACCAGACTCTCCTCACTTCTTCCGGAGTAACCTCTCATTCAACCTCTACTATATGGCCCTCTACATACGCGTTTTCGAGCTCAAGCCCTATCAACCCACTGAGATTCTCCCAGAGAAATGCTTTAGCTAGCTCCACAATACCAGCTAGTTCCAAAAATGGGTCTACTTCCGATACGTCAACTAGACTTGGCATTGGTGAGGAAAAGAGGTGGTCTATGCTCTCTTGGGTGTCTTCTTTTTTGACATGAGGTGGGTGTTTGAGGTTGGAGTGGAGTGGATATCTGCAATGCTCTCCTTCCAGATATGGTGGGTGACTTGCCTGATGCCGATCGTGAAAATAATGAGGTCCATCTGAGACGCTGTGTACTCTTCGTGCCCTTGCACTGGCGACGCCCTCTCGGCAAGTCTGTGATGAGAAAGGTGGCACTAAAGCCCTTTAGCAACTTCCAGAGTATACCCCTGAGTATCACTATCGACCATTATTGTATGTGCGCAAAGCAGGATTAACGTCAACCACTAACTGGCTACTCACTCTACGACTTCTGTAGGGAGTTGACAACTTGCTTAGATTTGACCTGTTGGTCTAGACGGTGCTGTGTATGCCTAAGTCTTCTTGGTAGTCTTCAGCGACTATTCGTGCATAGATACGACGATCAATGCTCCTGCTAAACTTCTAAGTGATGACTAGTTAAAGTGTCCTCTAACCTTCAGTGGAGGTAAGCCCTTAAGGGTACCAGCACTTTGCAGTAGTCAAGTTCAAATGAAACAACTTCAACTAGCAAAGGTTTGACTGCTGAAGGATGGCCTCAGGGCCTCAAAGAGATAGAAACAATCACAAGGAGTGTTGAAGGAAAACTCCAAGTGAACTTGACTGGGGCGAACCCAGGCAAGCCCTTGGCCTTTATATACTACCTCTACTGTATGTACATGTTGTGACCAGATCTACTGATGAGTCACTAATATAGTAATACCCTCTACCCTAGGCATAGCCATGCACAGCACGGAAATGAGAAACATGAGTGAAACGTGTGTAAGGCTGTGGTACAGCCGAGATAAGATGTGTGAGTCATAATGAGTCAAAGATAAGAAAGATAAGAGATAAGACATAGCCGAGATAGAAGGCGTGTCATAGATAAGGTGTGAAACAAATGTGAAACATGTTTCATATGAAATGGAAGTGACTTGACATGAGTCAGAGATTGGATTGGAAGTGAGTCAGCACTTATAGCACAGCCTGACTGTAACTCGTATCAAGTCAGCACTTACTGCACTGCATGGCTGTGACCCTTGATAAGATCCTGATGAGATAAGATAACAAAGAAAGATAAGATAAGAAGAGAAATGTGAAGGTGAAAATAATAGAGCTGTAATAACTATTGAGAGGATTGTGGACAATACTATTGTCTCCACTGTCATACCTTCACTCCTGTCTTGGACTGCCTCACTTTACAATGCTCATACTGTAGCCTTTGGGGTCATGGACCCAGGATCTGCCCTTCCAGGAAATGCGACAAGTATGATTAGCCTGGGTACATCAGAGATGATTGCCTGTTTGCATGTCTTTCCCCTTTATAGGCTGGCCAGATCTTTGGTGGAACCAACTACACCAAACCTGCTTGACCAGGTGGTTCAAGTATATGAAGAGAGTAATGTTATAATTTTTGCCTTATCTCACTATATCTTTCTTTTCTCAATCTCTTGACCTTTTGCTGTAGTACCACTCCTCTTTAGATATCACTGGCACTACAGCTTATTCATCATCAGTCCACAATCATGTAGGTTCATCTCTATAGTATAGCCTTCTTGTTCTGTTTATGCTCCTCCTTGTTCTCGTTACTATAGATAGCCCTCTCCACAGCCACTTCTCTCACAATGGCTTAGTGTCCCATTTATCCATAGTGTTCTATAGTGTTCCATCTCTTTTGATTCCACACTATAAATACCAGACTGCCATGTATATTATTCTTCACTCTTGTTCTTCTGTATTCTTCACAATACACCTTGTTTCACTTGAGTCGCTCTTCACTTGAGACTTCATTGTCAAGCACCTCTTCATTGTCATTAAGTTCTCTCTTGTTGACTCCTTGAACCTCTGTGTCATTGTCAAGCAACCCTCGTCAACTCTCTGTGTTTGTCTTTAATTCTCTTCTCGTCGACCTCTTTGTCTCTCAGTGTCATTTACAAGCTACTCCTTATAAACTCCTTACCACTCTAGTCACTTTCTTTAGGAAGTTGTTGTATCTCTTCATAAGTGTCCTCCCTAATCAAGGTTCGTGTCGTCCACTCTGCTCAAGTGGTATAACCTGTGTAACAGTTACCATATCTCTGGTAGAGACATACTAGACTACTGCTTTCCCTTTTCCGATTATATTGTTATGCATGAAGTGATACTTCCACTGGATATGCTTGGTCCGAGTGTGGAATTGCAGATTGTGGCATAGTATGATGACAGCTTGGTTATCACAATGCAAAGTGGTGGGTCTGGATTGTGGATGTACAATCTCTTCAAAGAAAGTCTGCAGCCATACTAGATGTTGTCCAGCATTACTGAGACCAACATACTCTGACTCTGTAGAGGACAGCACTACCATACTCTGTAATTTGCTCAACCATGATATTGCTCCCTGATTGCTGAGGAAAATAAAACTGGAGACAGACTTGGAGTTATCCAGGTTTTGGGACCATCTGATATCCAAGAAGCCATGGAAATCCATGTCCATAGAAACTTCATTTCCATTGAATTGAAGTTCTATGTCTGTTGTGCCCTGGAGGTACCAGAGTATCTGTTTGGCTACATCCCAGTGGCACTTCTTCAGTAATGAACTGAAATAGCTAAGTGTTCCAATGGTGTAGGTCAAGTCCAGTCTCATTCTGAGCATAAGGTACATTAGCAAACCTATGACAGTTAGGTATGATACTCTTTTTCTATTTATGGTCATCTCTAGTATCATTGTGTTTTCCTTCAGATTGGTTACAGACAGCAAGAGGTTGTGAAGCATGGGTGTTTGTCATGAAGTGCAATCCACCATTCCAGTATAAAGTAGATGTTGAGAGTGGAGTGCAAGATAGACTCATCTCAAGAGGTTCATAGGATAGTTCAGTGATATAAAGAGGTAGCTGGACAACATCTAGCACACAGAGAGGATAATCCAATGTGAAAACCAGATTGAAATAAGTAGATACAATGAGTCCAGTCTAACAAAACCAGATAGACGATGATGAGATAGAAGACAGATCCTTCCCAACAAACTGCGAGTAAGAGAGAGATTGAGAGATAGATATTTTGCAATCACAAGATACAAGGCTTTATAGTCTGGGTATTTCCCAGGACTGTCAAATTAAAATGATCTGAAACAGGAACACCTTTCTATAACATCAATAACCCAGACAATGAAACAGAATCAAAACAGGGAAAGATAAGTATGACAGAACAACAAAATATCAGAAACGAGAAACAAATGATGAACAAAAATGTCCAATCTGGATACTTTATTGGACTGTACGAACTATCCAGATATCAACAATCCAAACTAGACTTGACCTAGATTGATATGGATAGACACAGGACATAAAGGAAGGTCTTGAGCAATAGATGACAATACCTAGAATACCTGTAGAACGTCCTCTACAAATGTAGAGAGCCTCAGGCTCCTACACTGGTGTGCTGGAGGACAGTTTGTACATATTGGATTTGAGACAAAGAGATGGTCCAGAGTCTTTGGTTGCAGCAGACCTCAAGTCCAAGTATAAACTTGGCTTCTCTGAGGTCATGCATCTTAAAAGAAGGGGAGAGGGAGGATTTTATGGAGTTCATGAAAGACCATAAACTGGCAGCAAGGAGAAGATCATCAATATAAACAACAAGGAAGTAAGCTTGGCTGTTCTTGTGGATGATGTATAGGCAGGTCTCTGCATTTAGTCAAGTAAATCTAAGCTCTGCCAGCTTCTTATCCAATATTTTGTTCCATGTCCATCCAGCCTATTTAAGTCTATACAGTGACCTTTGGAGTCTCCAACAATATCTGTGTTGGATTGGGACTTCTTCTGGAGGTAGAAGATACAGTTCTTCCTCTAATTCACCATTTAGATATGCAGTCGAGATATCTATTTGGTCTAATTCCAAGTTGTGCTTTACAGCAAGGGCTATAATATTCTGTATAGAGTCAAGGTTCACAACTGGAGCAAATACCTCCTGATAGTCAACTCCTTCTCTTTGTGTGAATCCCTGTATAACAATCTGGACTTTGTATCTATCTATGTCTCATCCCACTTGATCTAGAAGACTAGTTTAGACATGATCAGAGTTACTCTATTCAGCAAGAGAACTGTCTCATAGATATGGTTTGTAGGCTGAGGAGTTCCTCCTCCACTGTGGACCTCCAGGAGTTGGCATCTGGACCTGCATAAGCTTCTTTAATAGTCTTCAGAAGGTCCTCACTAGTAGGTCCGTGGGTAATACTAGTGAACAGCATCTCTTGAAGGGTGTTGTTCTTGGTGAAGAATGCTCCCAGTATGTCAGGGATCTCGGATAAACTTTCTCTGTCAGACTCTACAGGCCCTAGCACACTTTCTATTTCTGCTTCATTAGCAGAGTCCTCTGGTTCTCTCTATTTTCTCCAAGCATCTTCATCCAAGGTCCATTGATAGTCCTGATTTTTATTTGCAGGTTTGTGTGCATGGTTACTTCTGCATATGCCTGTAATTGTCTCTGCCAGAGGGTGCATCGTAGTTGGAGGTTGGGTCAGAGTTGCTGTAGGGTTTATCTCTGAAATTTGAGGTTGGAGGTGGAGTTGGCTAAGCTTATCCACTAGGTCTAACATGTTGTCTGTTTTCTTTGGCATCTCTCTCACTGAACTCAGAATGATTGCAGGAGTGTCATTGTCTTCCTCCTCATCCAGAGTTTGGTTGGATATCCAGACCTTGTTTGTGGTGAGCCCCTCCCACTAACCCTTAGATGTACAAGTCCAAGGGGCAGTTTTGGAGTTTGAGATAGTGGCAGATTTGTCAAAGGTGACATGTTGGCTGGAGATGATTGTCTGGCACTCCAAGTCAAGGAGTTTGTAGGCTTGCTAGCCATATGTGTACCCCAGCATGATGCATTTTTGTCTGTGTGATTGGAACTTTCCTTTGTGTTGTTCCTTTGGGATTAATGTATATGTGATACATCCAAAGGGCCAGAATAGTGTTGGATCTACTTTTCGCTTGAATAGTTTGTGGTATGGAGACCAGACTTCTGGTGGAGATACAGTGGCTTAAAAAAGTGTCCCAATTTTGAGCCATTTTGGACAAATGTATAAATTGCCAGAGATTTAGAGCAAATAAGACCAAATACTTGCAGGATGAAAGATAGCACTTGCTCTTGGAATTCTAACACCGCTTAGATCATGTGATTTGGTTATCATGGCACTAAGATATAGCCATTTTAAAATGACATGTCATTAGGACAATTATTTGAGCATTATACTGTAATTCATAATTTGGTAAATAACATAAGAATTTGACAGCTTCTGATGGATGGTATGCCTTGACCCTGGTTAATTATGTTAATGTGAGATATATAAAGAGTATAGGTTATTCAGCTACTTCATTATCATTATGAAACCTATTTCTATGAAAGTCTACTGTAGCCAGGATCATCAATGAATTCCTTCCAGATAGAGAAAAAATTAGACCAGGGCATCCTTCTAAGCTTTCCCCTACTGATAGAAGAAGGATTGTCTCTAGTGTTACCACTGAAAAGGCTGAGAATACTGTTCAGGCTACCCATCTCATCAATTCCATCCTCTTCTGCCCTATCTCTTCCCAGACTGTTCATAATGTGATCAAGTCTGCTTCTCTAAAGGCTGTGGTCAAGAAAAAGAAGCCCTTATTGTCCCTTAAGTATAGAAAACAAAGGCTAGCTTTTGCTCTCAAGTATCAAAACTAGACTGTAGAGGACTGGACTATGGTAATTTGGTCAAATGAGACCAAGGTCAATAGGATTAGGTCAGATGGGAGAAAGTATGTGTGGAGAGTGGCAGGTGAGCCTTTGCAAGATAGAGAGGTTCAAGAGACAGTGGAGTTTAGAAGAGGTTCCTTAATAGTTTGGAGATGTATTGACTGGAATAGTGTAGGGATTCTGGCAGAGGTGGAAGGTAACATGAATGCTGAGTAATATGTCTCTATTTTGGAGGACAATCTACTTCCTAGCATGAAGAGTTCTGGGATTTCTGAAGAGAGTATCATCTTCTAGCAAGATAATGACCTCAAACACTCCTCCAAAAGGGTGCAGAATTGGCTTAATGTCCATGGGATCAAGCTTCTGGACTGGTGAGCTCAGTCCCCAGACCTTAGCCCTATTGAGCATCTCTGGCAAATCTTGAAAAAAAAACTCAACAGCTATCCAAGACCATCAAAAGAAGTATAGAAGCTTTAGGAAAGGATTGTAGTGGAATAGAGTAAGATTGAGGTTGAGGAGAGTCAAAGATTGATTGAAAGCATGTCTAGAAGAATAGAGGCAGTGATAAAGGCCAAAGGAGGGCCCACTAAATACTAAAAGTCTAGATCTGAAATGATGCTCGAATAACTGTCTCAATGGCATGTCATTTTAAAATGGCTATATCTCAGTGCCATGACAACCAAATCACATGATCTAAGCGGTGTTAGAATGCTAAGAGCAAGTGCTATCTTTAACTCTACAAGTGTTTGATCTTGTTTGTCCCATATCTTTGGCAATTGACCCATTTATCCAAAATGGCCTAATATTGGGACAATTTTTTGGGCCACTATAGGTGTCTTGGATGTCACTTTTCTTTCAGAGAAAATAGATCCAGGGAAAATGGATGTAGTCATGCATGATCAGTAACCAATACCAGTAGCCTTTCTAGGATTGCAGACTTATCAGACCTTCAACATCCACATGTATTATTTGAAGTGGAGTTGATGTACATACATTCATATGGGATTTGAATGGCAACTTCTTCATTTTCCCTAAGATGCAAGGTTTGCAGAACTCTGGTACTCCTGTAACTCTGTCTATGCCTGGGAGTTGGCCTTTTCATACCATAGTCTGAATCCGGAGTGCAGAGATGTGTCCCAGTTAATAGTGTAGGATGTTTATGTCAATGGATGCAAGGCTGGATTCCAGAGTAGGCATGGGAGTGACATTGGCATGATATAAACCTTTGGAGTGATGTCTGATTAGGATGACCTTTTTGTCCTTGGCATATGGAGCAGTAGTTGGATTTGCTGGGGAAGAGTATACAAAATCCTAGTGTCGACAATCTGGGTACAGAGATTAGGGATAATGTGAACTCTGGTATATGTAGCACTTTGTTGAGGGTGATCTCGTAGTGTTTCCTCTTTAGTTCAGATCATAGAAGAACAGAACCTCTACCAACAGTGTGGATGATGGAGTTACAGTGGCTCAAAAAAGTGTCCCAATGTTGGGACATTTTGGACAAATATATAAATTGCCAGAGATTTAAGGCAAATAAGACCAAATACTTGCAGGATGAAAGATAGTACTTGCTCTTGAAATTCTAACACTGCTTAGATCATGTGATTTGGTTGTCATAGTACTAAGATATAGCCATATTAAAATGACATGTCATTGGGACACTTATTTGAGCATCAACTCAAATCTATACTTTTAGTATGTAGTGTGCCCTTTTTTGATTTTTATCACTGCCTCTATCATTCTACCCATGCTTTTTATCAATATTGAACACTCTTCAACCTTAGTGTTACTCTACTCTGCCATAATCATTTTAAAAATTCCTATATATACTTTGATAATCTTAGATAGCTATTTGGAATTTTTTACTGATTTTCCAGGGATGCTTAATGGGTCTAAGGTCTAGGTAGTAAGCTGGCTGATCCAGAAGCTTTATTCCATAATAGTCAAGCCAATCCAAAGTTTATTTGAAGAGTACTTGAGGTCTTTATTTTACTAAAAGATGATACTCTTCTTAGAAATCTCAGAATTCTTTATACTAGAAAGTAGATTACTCCCCCAAATAAATCCATAAGGGTTAGCATTTATCTTACCCTTCATTCCTGTCAGAATACACATGCCAATCTTATCTATACATCTCAAAATCATCAAGGAATCTCTACTACCTCTAAAGCTTATTGTTCTAGAAAGACTTATCTGTCACTTCTCATATATATATCCCTCTGACTCAATCTCATAGATACTAGCTATATATGACCTAATAATCCTAGATCAATCCCTTGGAGTCTAATTTTGATAGTGGAGAGTAAAAGATAGCCTCTGTTTTCTATACTTACAAACAAGAAAGGTCATTTCTTCTTGACTATACCATTTAAGAAAGCAGATATGAGCACATTATGAATAGTTTGGGAAGAGAGAAGGAATAAGAGGGTGGGATTGATGAGATGAGTGGCTTGAACTGTATTTTCAGCTTTCCTAGTGAAAATACTATAAAAATTCACCTTCAATTAATAGGGGAAAATTTAGAAGAATAACCAATCTTTATATTTTCTATCTCAAATGAAATTCCTTAATGACTCTAGCTATAGTAGACTTCACTAGAACAGTTTGGGAGGAAACCTGATAAAGAAATAGGCCTGATTTATTAAAAAAGGGAATATTAGCTTTTATAAGAGTTTTATAGTGATTATGGATTAGCTAAATAGGAGATATACTCTTTATATATCTTAGATTCATGTAATTTACATAAGTAACCAGGGCTAAAGCATAGCAACCATCAAAAGCTATGAAATCCTTATGTTACTTACTAAATAATGAATAGCAACATGATGCTCAAATAAGTGTCCCAATGACATGTCATTTTAATATGACTATATCTTAGTACTATGACAATCAAATCACATGATCTAAGCAGTGTTAGAATGTCAAGAGCAAGTACTATCTTTCGTCCTGCAAGTGTTTGGTCTTATTTGCTCTAAATCTCTAGTAGTTTATATATTTGTCCAAAATGTCCCAACATTAGGACACTTTTTGAGCCACTGTACATCTGCAAAACCCAGAGTTGCTGTGTAGGACTGTACAGCATTTTACAGTGTGTGACAGTGGTCACAATGTTACCGACAGGTCTCTCTTTGTATGATGCTCACACAGCACTGTACAGAGCATAGGTGGCTGTACAATACATGAACGCTGGATCCACTGGACCACTGTAGTCCACTGTACAAGTCTGTACAATATCTGTAGTATTGTACTATTTTTTCCTCCTCTTCCCTTAGATTTTAGATAGTCAAATATAATATATTTACTATCTACTATACATGTACTGTACTATGCATGACCTACCATCACCATCACCTTCTCATCTCCATCTTCATCACCAGCATTGTGATGGAGTGCCCATGTCCTTGTCATCATCATACAGGTGGTGGATGCTACACACCCTCAGTCATGGTGCAGAGTGGTGTGTATGCCCTTGTGCCCCTGCATGTTGTCCTGTTGGATGGTAGGTGCACCGTTGTACAGCCCCATCCTCCTCCTTGTCCTGTGGGTAGTGGGTTCATCATGTGTGATTGTGCACCTCCACACCATCATGATAGTGGTAGTGGTGGTGATGGCTGCCTGCAATGCGCATAGTGCACATGCTGTCATGCCTCCTATGTGTCGTCCTGTGAGTGGTAGATGTGCCATGCACACACTGTTGTGCTGCCCCCACCTTCCTTATCATCTGGTAGGTGGTGCACATGGTACACATGCTGTTTTGCCCGTGGTGTCCTGGTGGGTGGTGGGTGCACTGTTGTGCTACCTTACCCTCCTTGTTGTCCTATGAGAGGTGGGTGTGCCATGTGTGTCCTGCATGTCATCCTGGTGGGTGGTGGATGTGCCATTGCACTGCCCCACCCTCCTAGTTGTCCTGTGGGTGGTGCTAGTGCCATGTGTGGTCACGCCTCCCACACATTGTCCTGGTACATGGGTATGCTGTTACACTGCCCCACGTTCCTCGCTGTCCTGTGGTGGGTGTGCTGCACATGGTTGCACCCCTGTCTGCCATCGCAGTGGTGGTGCCATGTGTAGTTGTGTCTCCTGTGCATTGTCCTGGTGGGTGGTGAAGCGCTGTTGTGCTACCCCACCCTCCCAGTCGTTCTGTGGGTGGTACTTGTGCATGGTCACATCTTCCACACATTGTCCTGGTAGATGGTAGGTATGCCATTACACTACCTCACCCTCCTTGCTGTCTTATAAGTGGGTGTACTATGTGTAGTTATGCCCCTTCCTGCCATTGCAGTAGTGGTGGTGCCAGGTGGGTGATGGATGCTCTGTTGTGCCACCCTACCCTCATTGTCATCCTGGGGTGGTGGATGCATTGTTGCCCTATCCTGCCCTCCCGATCATCCTGTGGGTGGTGGTGGTGTTGTGTGCGGTTGCACCTCCCATACACTGTCCTGATGGTGGTGGATGCACAGTTGTGCTGCCCCACTCTCCCAGTCATCCTGTGGGTGGTGGTGGTGTTGTGCACAACCATACCTCCCACGCAATGTCCTGGTGGTGGTGGGTGCACAGTTGCCCTGCCCTGCCCTTATTGTCCTAGGGTGGTGGACATGCTATGCATGGTTGTGTGCCTCCTTGCTATTGTGGCAGCAGTGGTGATGTTATATGCTGTTGTACCCCTTGTGTGTTGTTTAGGTGCGTAGTGGGCACACCATCATGCTCCCTCATCCTATGGGTGGTGGTGCACCATACATGGTTGCACCCCCTGTGTATCATCCTGGTGGATAGTGGATGTACTGTTGTGCTACTCTGCCCTCCTCATCATCCTATGGGTAATGGTGGTGCCATGCACAGTTGCACCTCCCATGTGTCATCCTAGTGGGTAGTGGTGTGCTATGAACAGCTGTGCCTTGTGCATGTTGTCCTAGTGGGAGGTGGATGCATTGATGCACCTCTTCCATTGTCATCAACATTGTGGTGGTGGTTGGGTATGCACAACCACATAGTTGTGCATTAGACAGTGAGCAGTGGGTAGCAGAGGTGGTTAGTAACAAGGGACAGGAAAAGTAAACATGTTCATGACTTGTGATAGCTCATGTGATCTTGTATTGTAAAAAAACTGCTAAGTCTGGGCTGATTAACATAAGGAATTAGGACTTACCGTAGTTAATTTTGCTAGTTCTGCCTGTAGGCTGTAGACTACTGTTGCCAACTGTCAAACATGTATGCTGTGACCATGTAACCGGCTGTGAGTTGCTGTGTCACTGTTGTCACACTGTTGTTATGTCATGCTGTCACCTGTGTTACTGTGCATACTGTAATATTATGTTAATTACTATTGCTACTGTCTCAAAAAGGGTGATTTGCAGATGTATCTCTGAATTGTACTAGACATAGAGGAGACAATGTGGAGTATGTTGAGAACTAATGCCAGTGCAGAACCATGTGCAATGTTGCTCTAGAGTCAATGATGATTGTGGGCTTTCCAGTCAGATGTCAAGTAGACCTGAATGTGGTGGTATAGAACACAGTCTACATTTTCACTAGATACATTTTTTCAGTCCAGAGAATTGTAACTCAGACTAGACTCCTTTCCAAACTTATCTTTTAACTCCTGGGACCAGAACTGTCTACTCCTGCACTCCTTGGTATTGTGCCTAACCATTTGATGGTGCTCATACCATTTTCCCTTTCTTTGTTCCCCTTTTATCTTCACAGAGTTTGTGGAATCCACTTTTCCAGAAAGCTTAAGTCAGGCATCCTCCGAGAGGATCTAGACTTTAACAGAATCAAAAGTGAACTTGCTTTTGTCAGTCGTATTGATTACAGATGAGGCGAAAGTGCTCCACTCTAGAGTTTTCAGAAGAGAGTGGAGTAGGATGAAGGCAAGGATTTTTGGATCAACAGAGTATTTCATACCAGTAAGGCATGATTCTAGGGATTGGATGAAGGTGATGCGTTCGGACAAGTTAGACTTGCCATCCCACTGCAAAGAGAAAAGTTGGCAATAAGAATAGTATGCAGAGGGGAGATCGGAGGTTTGATAAAGCATGAGGAGTGCATTGTAAAGGTTTTTTGCAGAGGTATGGTGTGCAGTTTTAAGAAGTACTGCATCAGAGATGTGATCCTGTATGATTCCATGTGCTTTCTCATTACGCTCTATTCATTTTTGTTCATCATCTATGGCATTGAGTGGTGTAGAGATGAATGTGGAGTTACCAGAGGGTGTGCCAGATATGCTCAGTGTTGTGGATGCATTCAGTGTCATAGGTAGATATGTGTCCATGTCCAAGACAATACCAAGTACCTTCTCTCTGCAGAGTTTGATGGTAATGCGGAGTTTCCATACCTGGAAGTTTGCTGGTCCAAGTAGGATAGAGTATTACACAGTAGACAGATGATTGTTGGAAGACATTGGAGTTTTAGCCCAGAATGTGTTGGGGCAATGGATGGAGTTTTACACTTCTAGAGTAGAGTTATACAAGGTATAGATTGTTTTTGCTAGTGTATGCTAGCAGAGCTTATAACCTATCACAATCTAGAATAGGGGCACCAATACCCAACTTAGGAGTGCTACCAAAGTAGATACACAACTGAGGTGAGACTGAGAAGTTTGAAGAGCCAAAATACCTCTAAGACATATACTTGCTTAACTCTGGAAAACTCTAGAGTGGAGTAGGTGAAACTAGATGGTCCAGAACTAGAAGGATGAAAGGGCATAGTGTTATGCAAGTCGTACTACTCGAGTGGAGCGGACGACACGAACCTAAATCGGGGAGGACACTCACAAAGAGGTACGACAACGTCCCGAAGAAGGTGACTAGAGTGCAGAGAAGTTTACGAGGAGTAGCTCATAAACGACACTAGAAGACTAAGAGGTCAACGAGGAGAGACTCGAAGATGTACACGGAGTGATGAAGAGGTCGATGAGGAGTAGCTCGAAGACAGACACAGAGAGTTGACGAGGGTTACTCGACAACGACGCGAAGGTTCAAGGAGTCGACGAGGGGAGACTCGACAACGACGAAGAGGTGCTTGACGACGAAGTCTCAAGCGAGGAGCGACTCAAGCAG
>JBBPUC010000473.1:0-18659 GCA_038094375.1 Tubosaeta aff. heterosetosa
AGGGCTTTGCACAGGGCTGTGCGAAGCCTCGCCATCTAATCAGGTGTCCATAGTAAGCTGTCTGGCATACAGCATAATCATCGGCTCATGTTCGGCCAGGAGAGTCCGCGATATACCTAATAAGCCAACCTCTGCTGAACAGCGGAATGTCGCTATCCACTTGACCACCGACAGATACGCTTACCGTGACATGCACCATTCAAGCGACGAAGAGGTTGGGATGGTGGTAGTAAACAGCCTTGGAATTTCAACTTCCGACACACAGTAACGTACTAACGAGCCTCCAGTCTTCAGCTGATCGCCGTGCCATGTTCGATAAAGCACTACTTCAACACGTATTCGACCCGCTTTCGAACACCGTACCAAGCCTGTTTAAACTTCCTGCACTAAGCGCCTCGGTTACTACTCCATCACAGGAATGGGAAATTTATTGGAACGGATTGCGAGTAATATAACCCATTATAATCCATTCTGAAGCAAAAATTTGTCCGTTAGAATCCATTATATTCCTATATAACTCCTTGTAACGCTAAGCCCGCACCAGTGATGTCTGCTGATCAATTGGTTCGTATTCGTTTCTGCACAGAGCCGTGCTATCTCTTGATCGGTCGCTAGCTTGAACCAAACTTTGGGGAGAGCTGCCATTCGCAACTCCATACGTGTAGTGGTGCCTGTGATGGCAGGTCACCCTCTAGCGGACTATGGTAAGGATATGAGCACTATCTAAATGATCAAACGATTTGAACCGACCTGGTGTTGCAATGGGACGGATCCGTGGATTTTACCCTAGCCCTGATAACCGACTGTCGGTACGGTGGTGGTGGAAGTTGGAGATTCGTCGTCGAGGAATGCACCCACCACGTGACCCCGCTCGCCTTTCAAAGAGTACGAGGGAAAAAATATCCAAGTCTTCGTTGGCGAGGATAGAGCACCATTTCTCCGTGGTCTACACAGCGCGCTCCGCGGGGAAGTACTGGCTTTGTATCGACGTTGCCCGACCACACAACTCCGACAAGGTGTCGGCGGTCAAAGCGGCCAACTGACGGACAAAGGCTTGTCTCAGTTAATCGCATTGCCCCCTTGCACGACCACGACGGCAGAATTAAGTTGCCAGACTCAAACTCCGGCCGGACCTAGCGTCTATTCATTATCCCATTTCTGCCCGTCGGGACAACCCCATTTTTTGTCGATAAAGCCTGGTGAGCACAGTATACATGACATGTATCGTATACTCTCTTCGAAACGGCCAACAAACGCAGATTGACAGGTCTGCGAATAAATGTTGTCCGCGATGACATTCCGGAAAGAAGACTGGGCGATGGCACGTGGAGCGTGTTGACGGAAACACCTGACGGCTCTCGGGGTTGCTTGGTCACAATGCATTTATCGCTATGGACCCTCACTGGAGTATATTTGTACTCTCAATATGGCCATCCATCCCTGCTTACCCCTGACGAGGAAGTGAAGTGAATGACAGTCCTACAGACTTACCCTGGAGAACACTGCACTTGCTTGGTTCGTGTTACGAGAGATGTGCAGAATTTGCTTTGGCATCTTTATGGGCACGAACAATCGCGTTCAAGCACGCCGGTTCTGGATTCGTTTCAATTTGCATAAATCCGGGTAGGTGATGCTACCTCCACCTCATATCTGCTGCGTCTCCGTTCCACAGAAACCAGATTCCTCTCCTCGTCGTTCCAATCTTCAATATGTTTCCTTCGTATTTTCCACAGGCCGCAACCTCCGCGCGCTGGGACGCGTCTTACACTGAGCGGATTCCCCAGGCCCTAGGGTGGGCCGACGAGGCATGCCTTATGGTCCCGCCGCTTCCAATCCCTAACCGAACGTTGTCGTCGCCGGCTGCTTTTTCCTCGGACTATAGCTGGCGTGGTGCGGCTGATCTCGACGGCGCGACGCCAAGTTTTGATCAGGGTCAGAGCTCCAGCGGCGGGTATGCTTGCGTCGCACCTTGGGTGTTTCCTCAAGCGGTCGTCCAGTACCCCACCCCCGACGTGGCGTTCCACGCTCAGAACGCGTCATTCTGCCCGATTGTGTATCCATTCCCCACCATGTTTTCCCCAAACACCTCTGCGACCATTATCGGGCCGGTGGCAACCCATCAAGGCGTGCCTCATGCGACCCCAAGTACTGGCGCCAACCAAAACGAACTTGGTCCCAAACGTCAGCGCAGAACTGCAATGCGAGCGCATCCTTATGCCAACTTTGGAACTCGACCCGTTGCCTCTACCTCCGCGCAGACTCTGGAAGAAGAGAATGTGGAAGCGGATGTTGTGGAGGAGACACGGACAAATTCGGTATGTGCGCCAGTACGATCGGGTGTTCTTGAACTGAGACCCGAGTGACAGAAGGGCGGCGTGGAATATAAATGTCGGTGTGGGAAGTGGGTCCTCGTACACCGGAGGACAAAACACGAAAAGGGGCACGGTGTTGTTTATCCGTGCCGCGTATGCGAGCCTGTCTCAAAGGAGAAAGCGTACGTATCCGTTATCTTGCATCCTGCGTTCTTTTTTGCTGATTTGAATGGATGTAGTTGGCTTTCAAGGAAAGATGCTTTGAAGCGTCACATTTCGCTGAAACACCCAGAATACGCGAAGGAGATAAAGGATACTGCGCACTGGCTCCTAGAGCCAATATGGAAGACGTGATATTAGGAAGAACGTTGGAAAGTAAAAATCCCCTCGGACTTTCCCTTGACAAAATATGGTCTTTTGGATGTATACCCTTTTATTTAGATGAATCGCGCTTTGGCTTTTTTTCTTCGAGGCGTTGCACACAATCGCATCATCCCAGTCTCTTCGTATCTCATTGCCCATATACCCAGTCCCCGATCTTACTCGAGTTTCGTCCCGTCGATCCCGAGTCCGATTCCGCGATCGGAAATCGTCACGTGCAGCCGACAGTGGCGGTACCAAAGCCTAATCGGCACCATCGACTCGTAAACCAGCGAGCGAGTGACCAGTTTATAGCTGGCGTTCGAGGACCGCAAACGTATATTTCCCTTTCTGATCTAGAATCGTGTATATGTGAAGTGTAATGCGATTGCCTTTGATCCCCAGGCGTTTCCTTACTTGTGTTCTCGCTGGACCGCAGATACATAGTCGAACCGCCACAAGAACTCGGCCATGAATATTGGTTCCTCCCGCTAATTAGATGCGGCCGTCACAGTGGTACCAGTGGTCGCCTTTCGACAGAGATTGAAAAGGGACGCTATGGAACTGCATGTTGTGCTCATCGCCAACATAGTATCATTGTCTGCGTGTATCTGATCCTTCGACAGTGGTGCCCAGGATGGAAAGTCCGCAGGATCCTGGAATGTGGGGCCATCTACGCTTTGAACCAAAGGCCAAATTCTAGCCAAATGAATGTCCATGCCATCGGTGTACGTGCAACAAACCAACATGGAGCTGGAGCAAGGGTCTCAACGATTCCAAGAGCTGGAAAACCAACTTTTCGTCAATTGTTACAGGAGCGGGATGCAATAAGTAAATCCCAGTCACTGAGTTTCATGGCCTTTCTCAGTTGCCCCAAGAGAATTGAATTCTCTAGAACCAGCACTTCATGATAACCACGAATGAGGGTCAACAACTCGTCCTTGTTCCTGCCCTCATAGAGATCCAGCTCGATGGTGAAGTCGTGAGAGGCGAGCCAGGAGACAAGAAAATCTAGGTCACGCCTGTCTGAAGAATTCTTGCCACCGTCTTGGGCCGAGTAGATTCGCGGCTGTGATGTTTCATTTTGGTGAGGATCAAGACGCCTGGATGAAGAATGTCGATTTCTGCAAGAGAGGGGTGTTCATTTTGCAAAAGGATTGCAAGTGTCGACACTCACTGACGCCTGTTTCGTGCTGAATCGTATACTTTGGTCCAGCGATAGTGGGAAGACCAAGCAATCCTGCTTGTAGGGTCTCGATCAAAACACTGTCTTCGCCTACCCGGACGAGTGCTTCTCCGTCGAGTTCGTCTTTTGCTCCCTAGATTGAAGCCGAGTACCCTTTGTTTTCTTCATCAGTGAGAGTGAACGTTCGTCTCACCTTGACAAAGTACAACTTCACGCCGGCCAAGGCAAATTGCCTGCTTGTTTCGCAAAGTTGCTCACGCAACTCTGACATATCCGAATTATTTGTCTCGATCAGGATGTCTATATCGTGGATGACCGAGTTATTTCAATTGATCTGTGGTCAGGAGTTGGACGGTACTGATCAGCGTCCTGCGAGCACTCCCGAGCATCGCCCAAGCAAATCCCCCGATATTTCAGAGAGACTAGCTGCGGCCACGAATTGGTCGACTGGAGAATCGGTAACGGATATTACGGGCATCAGTGAAGTGCTCTGCCGACTGCCGACATCCGGGGAGAGCCCTGACGTCGGAGCTTGAAAAGCGGCATCTCCATGTCAGGTATTCTCAACGCAGAACCCCCCAAGGTCGTCGATGTCGCACTTGAACGATTGCAAACATCTGGTGTTGCGCTTATCGAATGGCGGGCTCTCGTCTATCGCAGGATGGATGTCCCCATTGTTGTCAAGGTGGGTGCTCCTGGCATCCCCTTTTATCACGACTACAGACAAGTTCTTTAGAACTATTCGTATGTTGTACCCGACGAGAAAGTGGACAAAGCTTCGGAGATCCTTTCAACGATGGGACTGCCCCTCTCGATACTGCCAGAGTACATACAAATAACGGAAGGCGATTTTGTAGACAAGGGGCGCTTTCACCGGGTCACACGCTGGACATCGCCTGCGTCGGTTCAGTATCTCGTTCTCTACCCCCTGTCGTTTTCTGCTCTATCCTGGATGGAGCTCGAAGAGAAGCCACCCTACCACATCCGCGCTTCCTCGCGCTGTACCTCCATCTACGTGCCAAAACCGCCAGCTGTCTACGCATCGATCCTGCGTATCATGCTCGATTACCCTAACTTTTGTCCTACGAGAACCCAGCTTAACTCGGATCTATCGGAACTCGTCGGCTATCATCTCATGCAGCTTCAAGACGGATATGTCGATGTGAACGACGATGAAGAATGGGAGTCGAAGCAGGTGGACGACGCAGTGCAACAGGCAGTGGCAACCTTGAGGGGGTGGGCAATTGACAGCGTTTGGGGTCCAGAGGAGGATTGGATGGGTGACGTGTTGGGTGCGGTCGTGCAAGGACAGGGAAATGTTGAGAACCTCCCCTTCAAAGTACCTCACTTCTCTTCCCAGAGATCCGCTACCCGCAAACCCGTTCAAGCATGTCCAGCCCCGCCTCCAATTCCGTTACTCGTTCATCGTGTCGAGCTATATCAAGAGGGTAGCTGACCGGCTGTAGCAGAATGGGAGACGTCCCAGGGCCTCGCATGTATACCATCTGGTAAATCAAGATTGGACCAAGATTGCCGTTCGAAACGCATCAAGGTCAACAAGCTACGCGTCAAAACTGAAGGCATCGCATCGGCGAGTCTGATAAAAGGTTTCTCCGCCTCTCCCACCGCTGCGCACGAGCACTGTGTGTATCGGTCTGACGTCGACTACAGGAAACGCCTCCCCACCCTCCATCACCTGCGCTTGCAAACAACGTCTTTCATCCACGGGCTACATGTCGATCGTGCTGGTGGGCAGACTACTGCCATCCTACGAGCGCAGTGGGTTGGAGACGTCGAGTTCTAAATGGTGCCATGTCACAATACGCGGAATGGAATATTTCTCCCCAGTGTTTTACCGTTATCTGGCAACGGCCTGGAACTGAGTACCGGCATAGTATATCATTTGTCCGCGTATATCTGGCCCTTGGATGGTGTTCGAAAGACGTGCTTCCTCTGATGAATCCGCAGGATTCTGGAATGCGGGGCCATCTACGTTTGCTCTAAACTTCACCCAGAGTCCCACCGGTGGCTCTCCTTGGAGCTGTGATACCGTCGAAAGCATTGTAGATCGCTATGTACATACGTCTTGAGCTTCACACCATCCTCTGCTGCCAGCATGTAGGTGAGGCATTCTTTTTGGATCACAGTGATCTAGACGATGTCATAGGGCTCGGCGGTTAGTGCTGACCATGCCTAGGACCTTTTGAGTAGAGAGGATTTGTTACCTGCAGGATGAGTGATAGGTTGGGTACCGACTGCGTTGGTGGGTTGACGACGAGTATCCGACGCGTTAACGAAATGAATGCCAATCTCCGAATGAGACCATCGTTCTACCCACCTGACTTGGGGATGTTCAAGTCCACAGCCAAGACCTAACCTGATAAAGTTACAATTGCAGTGCTACAGCAAGTCTCTTCCTCGTCCTATCATCATCGATCCTGTCATGTTCGTCACCTCAAACGACCAGCCCCCAGACGCCAAGGTTGGACTCGAAGTAAATCCAGAGGAGGTACGGTTGATCCATCGATCTCTTGGTCCAAGGCGCCAATTAGACCCCCCACAACAGCCTCCCCCAACGTATTCTCCTCCAACAGAACCCGTAGCCAGCGGGACCAGTGGCCCCTCGTCCTCGCAAACACCCACCTTCAAGACCAAACCGACCAACCTTCTCGCGCTCTCCAACGACCAAGACGCGATCCGCGGCGAGTTCGTGATCGACCCCGCCATCCGCATCCCACCCTCGATGCTCCACCCGCTGGGCGAAGGCGAGAGCGAAGCAGACCGCAAGAACCTCTCGCTGCGGTCCAGAGACGGCTCCGTGCGCGCCGACATATGGCTCCTCGCCGTACGACCCGACACCAAACACCGCCGCACGACGATCGCGCTCACCTCGAACCATGGCTCCATCCACAGCCAGATCGTGCGTCCCCGTGCTCATTCGCCGTGCGCTGACCCTTGCATAGCACACGCTCGACGCGACGCCGTTCGCACTCACTGCCGCCGCCCAGCACGGATCCGTAAAACTCTGGCTGCCCCGCTCGTTCACGGGGCTGCTCCTCCTTAGTACGCGGCATGGCAGTGTGAAACTGAGCGAGGAGCTGCTGCAGCATGCGACGCAGCTCAGCCAGGTTGGTGACAAGCGGCGGTACTTTGTCGGCGATTTCGGGTTGCTGGCGGATGACTGGGAGGGAGATCAGGTTGAGGCCGAGTCGGTGCACGGGTCGGTGCACCTAAAGTATGTCGGTGAGGGCGAGGAACAGGGCAAGAAGGGACTGTTTAGTCGGTTGTTTGGGATGTAATTTAGCGTGTATCCATATGCTTTGGGAAATGGGACGATGGTTAGTATTCTCGATCGCCGTAGGTAGTTACTATGTTACTTCTGTATACAGCCCACTTATCATACTGAGGTGAGCTCCAGGTCCTCACACTACATTATGCTTTCATGACTTGTTGTCTGTAGTGTGATGCCACTCCGAATCTCCATTATCCCACTGGATCAGCGTCCTGGGAAGCACCCTGCACCGAACAGATTCCCCCGGCAGGCTTTGACGACGTGGGCTACTGCACGATCCAGCCGATTTTATCAAGGGCAGAGCAAGTTCATGCGGATAGGCCACCAACCCGCGCATCAGTACAGGAACTCAAAAATAGGTGGTATGCGTACTCGGAGCTGTCGCTCTGATCCCTCCAACGTCTCCCATAACATACCCTCTGACCTCCTCCCGACCCCGGGCTCCGCCTCCGCATGTAAATCCTCGTCAGACCCAATCTTCTCGCTAAAGCATTCCTCGTGGTCATCGTCGCATCATGTCCCTTGGCGCTCGCGTTGC
The DNA here is from genome assembly GCA_038094375.1 of Tubosaeta aff. heterosetosa. Taxonomy (NCBI): domain Eukaryota; kingdom Fungi; phylum Basidiomycota; class Agaricomycetes; order Boletales; family Boletaceae; genus Tubosaeta; species Tubosaeta aff. heterosetosa. Next base: position 7,689 of record JBBPUC010000473.1, read on the forward strand.
GACTGCATGTCTCGCCGAGTGACAGACACACTGAGCCATGTTTCGTGTTTATTGGCACTGAAATGTACATTATAGTTTGTAGAGAATATCTCATCGGAGGTGCCTTCTTCGACGAGAGATCCTCATCGATTTTGCGGGTCTTTCGGATGGGATAGACGCTTGCAGCAATGCAACACACGACTGCATCGCGCGCGCCAGGCAGCAGAACTACACTGAGAAAACCGACACCAGATGACCGCGTGCAAGATACCAAGAAAGCCAGCGTAAATCGAGAGGGACCTCTCGAAGAGAGACATCATTAAAGCACGTCCAACATCCGTACTCCTTGTATCAACTTCTCCAATACCGCCGGAGTGATCTCCCCCACTTGAACCGTGATCAGACTCTCCGTAGCCACTCGTCTGTATTCTTCCATATTCAAACGCGTAGGCGTGAGCAAGAGCGCACCAAACGGTCGCCGCAATCGAGCAATAAATCCGAGGACACGCGTCCGCTTCTCTACAGGCGAGATACTCGAAGGAGGCAAGAGTGATTCGGTATCCAGGGCAGAACGACCGCCAAACGGCAGCCCGATGCGAGACATGAGCCGTGCAGCTCGCGTTGTTGGCATGGTGTCGGAAAGACGCGGGAACGGCGGTAACGAACCAAGCATAGACGACTTGTCGTCTGTATTGTCCTCAGTGATGACCTCTAGCACATTCCCTACAGGCTGTCGGTCGAGCAGAAAGTCAATCCAAGGGTGAACGAGACACAATGAACCCAGTTGAGAAAGGTCTTGCTCGGTTCTGATCTCCACGGCTCCGAGTGCAGCGGTTTGTGCGCGGAAAACACGTTCTGCCCCGTTCCGAGTGACCACCGGTCCAAGTTTGAAGGTGAGACATGGGAGTCTCATGCGGCGTCCTGAAAACGACGGAACAAGGAGCTCATTCACCCGGTCATACAGCCTTGTGACCATGGCGAGGTTGAGCGAACGCAATGCGGTAGTAACTGTTCCGAGTTCAGCGTCAGCGATGGCGGACGGTATGTGTGAGATTGGAAGCTCGCTGAACACCGTAATACTGCTAGGAAGGCAGCTATTGAAGCTTCCAGATAACCCTGTCCATGCGAGGATACTCGTGTCTCCCGAGCTCGTGAGCAGCTGTGCCAACAGTCGACCAAGTGCTTTATTTCCCTCGCCATATGTGATCGGAAAAGAGATGGAGAATATGCCAAGCAATGAATAAGCCATGTCTTCGACTCGTGTAGCTTGTCGTCTGGAGGCCAGACGGAGCTTTTCGCGAATATCGTCCAGCCCAGGACGGAGCGCCATCAAGGCTTGTGATGAGATACCTGTGGCCTCCTCCATCTCCGCCATAATCTCGGGTGATTCCTTATGGTTGTAAATGGTGAGGCCCAAGTACGGTGTCCAATTCTCGGTGTAGATTTTGACTATCTTGGACGCATGATACTCTTGCAAGGTCCACACGCGTGTGTTCCAAATGCTCCTCGTCAGAGCACCACGTAGAGCTCGGCGGTCAACCCCACGGAGGAAAATGAGCGTCATTGCAGAGTGTTCATACCATTTGAACATGCTGACCAACGCTTCTTGGAGGACGAAGTGATCTCCTTTGTTGATACAACAAGTATCACTCCATGCCCAGTTGAATCCTGCCTCTCGTACGATCTTGCAAAACATTTGGAGCTTCTCGTGAGTGGGAGACGCCTCCAAATCATACACCACCGTTCGGATGACCTTTTCGAACAGAGGTTCGTCGTCCTCCCACTTGTGCGAAAATGTGGCGTAACGAAAGTATTCCCCCACTTCTTGTTTGATACGGACATTATCAACGCGTGTGGTCATGGATGAAATGAGCTCCGTGAAGATTGGGGCGGTTTCGAAAGCGGAAGCCTGCTCCGATTTGTTGCAGAGACGACCAGATGCCGTGTCGATGAGTACTAATGGAGAATCACGAATGGTATCGATAACAGTTGTGCGAATTGTTTCTTTCGTCTTTTCTGGCCTGGTATAACGACGACATTGTTCTATGAGAGGATATCAATCGAAAAATATACATGCGATACATATGTCCTCACCACGAATCTCCAGGTCAGATGATTCTGACATGGTCAATAACATTGCCTCGAATGCGTTTATAGACTCATCATGGCGCCCCATACCATGTAAAGCGGCAAACTTTTTCTCGTAACCCAACGGAGAGGACGGATCGACCTCGATTGCCTAAGCAATGCCCCATTAGCATACAGAACCTACATGAATTGAAGATGAGCTACCTTGTTTGCGTCATTTAAGGAGTCCTCCCATTTTCCAATCCTTGCCAATGCCTTGCTTCGTTTCACCAGCGGGCTTTGAAAAGCAGCAGAATGAAGCGAAAGAGAAGCCGTGTAGTAGGAAATGGCTTCATCATATCGCTTGGCATCCATGGAATTATCCCCAAGGTTCTCTAGTTTGCCGCAACACCGAGACTTGAAGTCTGGTGTAAGATAGTCGTGTAAATGACGCTTGTATGGTTCTCATAATCACTTACCCTGCGTCCAGCTTGTTTGGATTTCCTGTGGCAGCTCCCCGCACATTCGGTGGAAGCACGCAATTGCAACCATTACATGGTCAGTCATTTCCAGGTAATCGCATATAGCTTGGTAGGTGGTGGATCTTGGAAGCGTAAACTACATTCCAAACGGGCGTCAGATGTACGAGAGATGCGATGTAAGATGTTGCTCACACTAGCGGCATCTGTCATGGCCTCTTCCCATGACCCGATTGCTACTCTCAATCTTGCCCACTCTCTCAATAGTTGCGTCATGAGCTGTGATATGTTATTGTCGCTAGCAAGCACCAGGCTCTCGTTACAATTGTTCGGTATAGAAAGACATCGTTGGATGAACTCTGCAATGAAATTTTACAAGGTGCGACAAATAACAAGTAGCATAATAGCTCACCAGAGACCCATGTCTTCATAGACCCCGCGTCAAACTTTTGATCGACCATGCACAACACAGACTTGGCAGCCTGCTTGGTGCGACCTGCTGAAAGAAGAGCCTCACATGATCGTTGTTGAATCGCGATTCGAAGATCGTCAAATTTCCAACCTGAAATCTGTCGGAACTCAAATCAATTATAATAGACTGGGAGTAGTAGGAAATATACCAATGAGACTAACAGCGGGGGCTGATGAGTACAGTTCCCCAATTTGCCTTGTGCGCGTTTGAATGACTCGATCGCACGTTCGTAGTCATCCTTCTCCATATGCGATGTGCCGGAGACAAGGTACATGTATGCCTATTGAAACTATCAGTTGTAAGCCACTAAATGATGGCGCCTTGTTCACGTGCATGGACTACATAGAATGTTGGGTCGAGGGGCCCCACAGTGGTGAGGTTGTTTAGGCGTGATATTGCATCCTCATGGTCCCCGGCGTTGAACAAGATAATGGCCTTGAAAGAAGTAAAGCAAAAGCGTTGTTGTGTAGCACAAAATGCCCACCTTGAAGAGAAGAAGGGTGGCAACGCGATCCGAATGCAGCTGGAATGCAATGTCGCACATCCGACGTCCCTTAAGCTTGTCCCCCTTTCCGATAATAGCCGCATATTTCGCAATCCAGCCGATGACGGATGACTGGATTGCGATAGACTTGAGTTAACATCGCTATCAGAGTCCATACGTGTGAAAGTGGAGCGAACCGCACCTCCTCGGCATCAGTGAGTGCTGCATCCCAATGTCGCAAGCGTACGCGCACAAGAGCCCGACTAGCAAGTACATGATGGGCCGTAGCCTTGGACTTTGGGATTGCTGCAGTCAGCAGCGCTTCTGCGTCTGAGAGTTGATCATGCTTCCACCCATCGAGCACGGCATTTTCAATAGGAACGTCCGACCCCTTGTGTGTGAGTTGCCGGCGAGCAAAGAAACATATTCATGCGAGGACATACGTTGAAAAGAAAAAGCTCTTTGGTCACGATATTCCGTTCTTCCGCGACAATTGCAAGAACCCGGTCCTCTGGGGAGAATGCGAATGAACACCTTTCGCTGCTCCGAGAGATAAGGCTAAGTCGAGAATGAGTTGAGGTGTCCCAGAATGTGATGTCGTCCTTCGTCGAGTATGCCACAAACTTGCCATGTCGCGGCAGGGCAATGCGTGAGTCGTAGCTAGAAGGAACTGACCACTCCGAGACAACTGACCCTGTGGATGAATCGAATTCCGTGATTTTACTGTCTTCGGTAGTGACAAAAAGGTGGTTATTAAACCAGAGGAGACCCCGCCGCGAGTTAGCCGCTACCGTGTTGATGTTGACTAGTAAGCGGCCGTTGTCGCCATCCCAGACTTGAATGCGGGCACCACTGGCTGTCGCGATGCGATGGTCTCCTGGAGAGTATTTGGCTGCTTGGACTGTCGAATCTTGGTCAAGTGCATGCACCTTTTTGCGTTCAGCGATGTCCCAGACGGTGGCCGAGCTGCCGTTGGCAGAGACGAGTCGAGCCGAGTCTGGCGAGAAATCGACGTCCCAGATGGCCCACACAAGGCTGGTCCCGTGCGCAAAGACCTGTTCGTAGGTCGTCGCCTCCCAAACGAACACCCTGCCATTGTTGGTCCCCACCGCGATGTATCTGGCGTCCTTGGAGGCGGCAACACAGTTGACGGTCCCTTCTGTTCGTATCGTCGCTACTCGTTCACCATCCTTAACTCGCCGCACCCGAACATCCTCTTTTCCACCGCTGACAAGATGCTCTCCATTCGCTGTATACGTCAACGCATTTATACAATCACCAGCGCTAATGATGATTCCAATGCGCTGAGAAGATTCTTGTCCGATAATGAGCACTGTAAATGCAACTTTATCCCCCAGTACGCACCAGTCATCCTCGCTGTTGCTATAATCGAGAGGAAAATCGAACAAGCTGTGGTAGGACCCGAAATGATGCCCTCCTGTTTCGGCGCTAACACTCTTCATTTCGGTCGCTATTGCAGATAGTGGCCGTTGCCAATTCTGGTCAACTCGCAGGTATTACCATCATCCTCCCATCCTGTGCCTTAAAAGTTGGCCGAAACGGCAAAGCCTACTACCTGTGAGAGTGTTCGCTTGGACGTAATCTCGCAAATTCTTGTGGTGCAAAGACCAGGGCAGAACAGCGGCTGTCCGTGTCGCGGTGAGAACGGGGTCAGAAGTAGCCCTAGTCGGTTTGTAGCAATCTTCATCTGAGACGCTCGCATTAACATCATTTCCGTGGTTCCTTCTCCCTTCCGAAAGAGCTCCTGGCTGGGCGAGCGTTGGGTGTACGACACGTTCATATCCATTTTTCAGATAGCTGGCAAGTCCTGGCAAATAAACTTCGAGACGATGTTCCGAAGATGACGTCAGACAGCCCTCGGACCCAAAAATGGTGGGTGTTGGTTGTCACAAACTTGTCATTGTGGATCCTCATGGGTGTAGATGTTCTTAATACGGACGCCCATCCTTTGCCGCGGCACATGGATCGAAACAAACGAGTCGGTTCCCGCAGACATGCACCAAAGAACTTGATGCTTGCTTGGTTCGTGGCTCGAGAGATAGTCTGGACAGCATTTGCTTTGACGTCTTTATGACCACGAACAATCAAGCTCAAGCACATTGGTTGTGGATTGGCTGTGGTGCATATAAATTCAGGTGAGCATCTCTCCTTCACCTCGGAATTGTTGCGAGCGTCCTCACACCTCGTCAGCTAGACACTTCTTCCCTCTCAGAATCCATACAATGTTCGACTGGGATTTGCCTCTACCCAGTTTATCGACGCGCTGGGACGCGTCGTGCGGATTGGGCGACGATGAACATCCTCCCGTGTACCCAGCGATGGGTCCTCCTCACCCACCAACTTGGACGGTCCCCACTTTTTCCCTGCCGTTACCCGCTGGCTTCTCTTCTGTCGCGGCTGGCGCGTACGGTGTAGGAAGCCACCAATATCCGACCGACCCATATCCTGTCGGTGATCTTGGAGCAGACCATTTCGCGACCGCGGACTTGGGCACAAGCGCCGCATCCATCGGTGGCAGGTCCACCATGGCCCCTCAAAGTGAAGATGGGAACCCCATCCACGACGTGCTCAACGGTCTCCCATCGTACGGGATGCCCGACTATCAAACTCAAGCCGCCAACGTATTCGGCCCGACGTTCCACATCAATCACGCCTACTTTGGGCAACCGGTCCATCCTTTTATGTTCCCCCCGAGCACGGTCGCGTCCACACTTGACTTGCCTCCTTACGAGCCCGCGGGCCCATCGACGAGCTCATGGCTGTGGGGCGGTCAGCCAGAACCCGTTCTCCCTCAGCCTGACGTGGCCCAAAATAGCGGGACAAGCGCAGGGGAGCCATCGCAGATTGGCCCCAAACGGCGTCGTAGGGCCAAGGCTAGAACGTCTCCACTGGTCATGAAAAATCGATACGATGAGGCAGAAATTCAGGCCACTGCCACTACCTCTGCAGCGCCGCTCCCACAAACGCCCGACGGTGGTTCAGAGAAGGAGAACGGGAAAGGAGATGCGGAGAAGCAGTCAGGGACTAACTCGGTAAGCATGATCGTACGGTGGACATGATTCAAGCACTAATACCTGGACGATAGAGCGACGATCTGCACTATACCTGCCAGATATGCAACAAGTCTGTGCTCAAGCGCCGACGAAGGTTCCATTCAGAACAGCACACAGTTGTCTTCAAGTGTCGGGTATGCAAGATCGGGGGGGATGATGTGTGCGTGCTCGTTTTATATCCGGCCTTTTCGTTTGCCTGATCGACATGGATGTAGTGTATTATCAAGGAAAGACGCGCTGAAGCGCCATCTCGAGCAGCAACATCCCGAGTACGAGGCATTATCAGAGGTGCAACAGGAACGTTTGCGGTCGCCTTACAGTCCATATGAAAATTTGGAGCCACTGCGGCAAGTGTTGCAGCGCGCCGTGTCAGGAGCCCAACAGGCCCAAGCTTGAGCCCTCGAGTCGAACATATGGACTTACTTATACCTTTTTATATACCCTTTCATTTTAGGTACATCTTTCACCACAATTCGCTTTGCTATACGATCATCGCATTGTATTTTTTCATCCCCTATATATCAATAAAGTGATCCTGATATTGTGATCAGTACATGCCTGCAAAAATTTGTGATTGTGGCCTGAGCTGCTTCCTTGCGAGTGACTCTAAGCAGTGTTTGAGGTGTAACCGCCAGCATGGATGTCCGGAAACAGGTGAAATTCGTGACCGCAATTGAATAGTCTCTTCTTTTTGAACACCCAGAGCCATTCACATTTTCCTACCCTCCGATCCGTTCATTTGTGCCTGGAAAACTCCGACTGCCGCGGATACCAAAATTCAGCTTTATTTTTTGACATCCAACGGAACCCAAGATGGAGATCTTCTTCGAGGACTGTAGCAAGCCCGTCAGCTATATCACGTCGCCTTAGACCGGTCGTCATAGCAAGATCCGTGTAAGAGTTACAGTGGACGACATGCAGAGCACACAAACACATTCACCATAAACAATAAATCCCACGAAGAAAATCAAACCACGTCCAACATTCGTGCGCCGTTGATCAGCTTGTTCAATATCACCGGCGTGATCTCCTCCATTTGCACCCTGATCAAGTTCCCCGCAACAACTCTCCTGTATTCCCCCACGTTGCGACGCGTGGGGGTGAGTAAGAGTGCACCAAACGGTCGCTGCAGCCGAGCAAGGAAATCGAAGTACTCGCGTCCGCTTTTCCGCGGGCAACGTAGAGTCTAGGCAATCACCAAACGACAGCCTGATGCGAGAAAGGAGCCGTGCTGTGTGGCTCGGCAATGCGATATTGGCTGGCGGCAGCTCTCTCAGCGGGAGCGTTGTGTCTTCTAGATCCCCCTCCGCAATAGTCCCGACAGGGCGCCGATCCAGTAGAAAGTCGATCCAGGGATGAATGAGGTATAGAGAACCCAACTTGGAGAGATCTTCTTCAGCTCGGATCTCCACGACCCCGAGAGCCTTCGTCTTGGAGCGGAAAATACGTTCCGATCCGCGCTGAGAGACAGATACCCGGCCAAGTTTGAAAACGAGACACGGGAGTTTCATTCGGTGTCCCGCGAACAACGGGACAGAGAGCCCATTCAGTCGGTCATACAACTTTGTAACCTTGGCGAGGTCAAGTGAACGCAAGCTACCGGCAATCATTCCAGTTTCAGCTTCAGGGATGGCAGGTGGGATGTGCAAGGTCGAAAGATCGCTGAACACGGTGATACTACTAGGAAGGCAGCTATTGAAGCTGCCAGAGATCCCCATCCATGTGAGGATACTTGTGTCCCCAGAACTCGTGAGTAGCTGTGCCAACAGCCGACCAAGTGCTTGGTCTTCCTCACCATATGTAATATGTAGGGACATGTCGAGTAACGAGTAAGCTGCGTCTTCAACTCGCGCTGTTTGTCGCGTGGAGACCGGACGAAGCTTTCCGAGTATGTCGTCCAGCCCAGGACAAAGCGCCATCAAAGCTTGCACCGAGATGCCTGTAGCCTCGTCCATCTCCCAAATGACTTGGGGAGATTCTTTGTGGTTGTATATGGTAAGACCTAGGTACGGTGTCCAATCCTCAGTGTAGATTTGGACCACCTTTGACGCGTGGTACTCCAGTAATGTCCAAGCATGCATATTCCATATGCTCTTCATCAGCGCACCCCATAGCGCGCGACGGCCGACCCCACGAAGGAAAATGAGCGTCATCGAAGAGCACTCATACCATTTGAACATGTTGACCAACGCTTCTTGCAGGACGGAGTGGTCTCCCTTGTTGATACAACAAGTATCACTCCATGCCCAATTGAATCCCGCCTCTCGTACGATCTTGCAAAACATTTGGAGCTTCTCGTGAGTAGGGGACGCCTCGAGATCATACACCACAGTTCGGATGACCTTTTCGAACAGAGGTTCATCGTCCTCCCACTTGTGCGAAAATGTAGCGTAACGAAAGTATTCCCCCACTTCTTGTTTAACACGGACATTATCAACATGGGTGGTCATGGATGAAATGAGCTCCATGAAGATTGGGGTGGTTTCGAAAGCGGAAGCCTGCTCCAATTTGTCATAGAGTCGACCGGAGGTGGTGTCAATCAGCACGGATGGGGAATCACGAATAGTATCCTCGACAATTGTGCGGATCATCATTTTCGTTTTTTCCGGACTGATATAGCGGTAGAATCGGACTTTGAGAGGGTATCAATGAAAGAATAGCTGTAAGACATGATCCCCTCACCATGAATCTCTGGATCGGATGACTCAGACATCTTCAACAGCATTGTCTCGAATGCATGTATCGCCTCAACATAGCGTTTCATTCCATGCAAAGCTGCATGCTTCCTCTCGTAACCCAACGGAGAGGATAGATCAAGCTTAATTACCTATAGAGCTTCCATTAATATGCACGAACCTCAGTGAATTGAAAACAAACTACTTCATTGGCATCATTCAGAGCATCATCCCATTCCGCTTTACCTATGTATGCCTTGCTTCACTTACCCAATAATTCTCGTGGGGTGGGGGGATCAAGCGAGAGTGCAGTTGTGTAATACAAGATGGCTTCGTCATACTGTCTAGCATCCATCACGGTATCCCCAAGGTCCGCTAGTTTGTGGCAGAATCGAGATTTAGAGTCTGATAAAGGTTAGTCGTGTATGTATGCAGGGTTGCCACACGTTTGCCATCTTGCACTCGCCATACTCGAACACCTTTTAAGCCACCACCGACGAGATACTCACCGTTCCCTGTAAATGTCACTGCACGCACTTCGTAACCAGCGTCAATTTCAACACGCCGGGAGAGTTCTTGTACACCAATCAGCACCAATCAAACTCTGGTATCTCCTCAGCACGCACCAATCATCGACGACGACATGACATGCACACGAGAGGGTATGTGGACAAGCTGTGGTACTCCTTGAAATAGGTCACGCCTCGTGTTTTTCAGAGCCTGACTGCTAAAGGGCATGATTAATTTCGGCCGCTATCATCACCATCACTGTAGACACGAACATTTGCGACACGCAACTGGTAGAGAAAACAAAGAAGCCACGATAGGTGCGCATCATGTTTGCACTGAGCCCCGCCTCGTTTTGCACCACAGTTCGTTTCGGTCGCTATTGCGGATAGTAGCCGCCGTCTTGCCACTGCAGTAGGTGATTTTGCGATCTTTTTCGAACTCGTCCTTACTCAGTAGGGCAGCATCGATGCCAGCACTTCGAAACGCCGCAGAAGCACACGGCTGACACGATATCCTGCGCCCATTGGCCTGCTCGGTACACCGTTCAGGGATACCGTGACACTGCTCTTGCAGCGCACGGTATTTCTTGAGCTGCTGTGGGTTCATGTGGGTGTTTGGAGTCGATCTCGGCACAACTGCAAGCTTGGGTACAAGCACCGCATGTCCCATTGGTTGCAAGCCCACCACTTCGCCCTAAAGTATCGATCGCGATACGTTCAGCAGCTTTCCGTCGCGCGGGATGTCCGAATATCAGGCCTCACGTCTTTAGTCTGGCGTTTCATCCACCGTGCGTACTCTGAGCAGGCGCCCCATCCCCCCTCAAATACGTCCGCGACCACATTCAAGCCAGGGATGAGCCAGGATGGTTGGGCAGCAGCCGGTCAGGACTCGAGATCCGCTCGATGTTGCCAAAAGCGACAGGACGCGTACGGGAGAACAATGACAAGTAGGGCAGCTACCTCTATGTCGGCGACACCACCCACGCACAATACCTGGACGACAGCGCGAAGTATCGTATTACTGCCGGATATGCAAAAAGTGTATGCTCGAGCGGAGACAAAAGTGTGGTGTGGTGCAGCATACTGTCGTCGTCGAGTGTCGGACATGCAGGGTCCTGGACAATGATATCGGTGTGTTGGTTTCATACCCGGTTACTTCGTTTGGCTGATCGCAATGGATGTCGTACATTGTCGAGGAAAGATGTGTTGAGGCGCCATGTTTTCGAACGACG
>JBBPUC010000474.1:0-18638 GCA_038094375.1 Tubosaeta aff. heterosetosa
CGAGAAGTTTATGGTAATTGCTCAGTCCGAATCGTTTTGTCACCTTGTACATCTGAACCGACTCCTTGATAAATTGAATGACGATGAGGAGGCACATGTATGTGCCCAAGGTAAGCAGTGTAATATTTTGAAGATCGTCCAAAACAGTAGAGGCTCTGAGCCAGGTGCAAGTCAAATACTTAAGCACTGGATAACTAGTAACTACATGCATTCGCCATGAGTATGTTGTGTATAACGTGAGGGTTATTTCAACTTACTCATGGGATCCCGGGTATATTGGGAGTCGATCAGAACATAGTTTATGAAAAATATAATAACTTCTATGGCATAGAATGCGAGGAGGGTGATGAGAATAAACCTCGATCTGGCATATAATGCCCATAGACGGAGAATCATCACCACTGCAACCATCGATGTAACTCGCTGCACTCAAGGTAAAAAGTGATAACTTACAATCCGCAGAGCAGATAAAAATCCAGAAGCACCATGCCCCGACCATAAAAAGTAGGTTGCCTTGCTATCTCGTCAGTGTGAACTTCATCAAACAACATATTCCGCTCACATCTACAGGTCAAGTAAATCCCCTGAAGCATCCATTAGAGCAGAGGGGAAGCCGACAACACTTACGCCTCCCCATACCAATAGTTGTAAGCAACTCGACTGATCGATCAACAAATTGAAACTTACCTTGGCGGAGAGAGGAACAGCAGAATTCCACCCTTTGATTAGCCTCGATCAGGTGAAGGAACTAAATATCAATGGTTTGACATACAGATGCCATGAATTCTAATGTACAGATGAGGGAGAAACCGATTTGTTGGGAAACGCACGCACATCACACTACACATTCCGGAGTAACGGGCCTAAAGTGAACCATGACTCGATTCCGGTCAAGGTCACGAATATGGTGAGATACATGCTTACGAGAACGAACAATGTAGAGACCCATGTCCAGCGTTTGTTCTGCAACCGTATCAGAATATATCATGGTGGCGAAGAAAGAGGGTAATAACCCAAATATATTCCACCTAAGAGAATCGTCAGGATACTATTGCGAAAGTGAATGTGAAGCGTACCTCTTTGGAAAAAGTAAGGACTGAAGATATTCTAGCGTTGCCAAAGGTGAAAAAACCCAGATTACTTACTGTAATCATATCCGACAGCGGTGAACATAATAACTAGAAAGTAGGAGGTTTAGTGGACGGGGAGGGGCGGGACAAACTTGCCTGATGCATAGTTGAACAGCTGGACCTGTTCCACAGCTTGTTGTAGAGGGGAGGCCATAGATTGGTTGCCCAAAATACGACAAGGGAGCGCTAGAGCGACTGACGGTCAGAATGTGTGGAGGCCACCGAGCAGGCTGACGCTGGTGCAGAATCAAGGCTGCGCATTGGATCACGCCGAACCGCTATTACCACGATACGTCACAAGCGTCCGGTTCGCTCGCCATTGAGGGCATTGAACATTAACTATGTGATCTCGCGAAACCAAACTCCGCTCGGCAAGGGGTAGGTTGAGCGAGCGAGACACCTGGCAGTGGCGCTTCAGTAGCGTTGCCATGATTCATCAAAACTCCATCGTCGGCGTTAGGCCAGGCGGATAAATATTGAATACTAACCGAGTGGTCAGTGAATACCCGACTCACCGCCAGCCGTTTGAACTGTTACCGTAGGACCTTGACTTGCTCGCAAATTGGACGGATTGCAACCCCACTGGCCTGCCGCGTACAAAGTTCCTTCAATAAGTCGGGCCACTGCCACAGCTGCAACCTCGACTCGGAGTTTGGGAATCCCAAGCCCAAAGGTAAATTCGCGGCCCCTTGTTTGAGTCCATGCCAGGTTGTACGAAACGAAGATTTCATTATTATTTCTGGAATGTGTGGGGCTTAATGTGAGTGATATGTTGAGGCGGCATGCCCAACGTGCCTTTACCAGTGGGGTATACCTATACGCCAATGGCGATAGAAGATCGAGATGGAGGCGACCACCAGTACGATGCTCCCTGACACTGGGAACACGATCAGACATCATTTGCGTCGATCTTCGTGATGATCAGGTAGCACAGACAACACAGCCATGATACTCATGTTTTCACATCACTTGTTACAGGTGTTACTCCGTGAATCGAAGTTGCTGTGGAGCAGATGTGACAAGGAATGCCAAGGGACTACGTATCGCCACTATCATAACACGCGACGACGAGGGCTCCAATGATTGCATGGCACGGCATGATGGTAGTGAGTGGTAACATCTTGAATTCTCACCGCCAAGGCGGATAAAAGACGGCGAGAAGATTAGCAAGATAAATAATCGGAATTGCCTGGCGATCCCATTTGTTCCTCCGCACGTCTGAATATAGCGTTGCGGGCCCCTGTACTAGCAAGCAATTCCCGTCCCTCAAATAAGAGCGCACACACTGATCGCAGGCACAAGCCTGGGCGCAGCGCAACGCTGCTTCCAAAGACCGGCGAGCGAGCGCGAAGCCGTGCTTCAAAACGGACGCACGATCCTCGTGGGTCGCGTACTGCGGTCTCCTTGATGTTGCGCGAGCTCTGCCCCCGAGTTGGATCACGACGCGGGGTACCCGTAAGGATGCACGCGTTATCGAGCATCGCGTCTGTGTCTTCAATCGCTGCCGCCAAGAATCTGGATTTCGATAGACTCAGTGGTCGCTTTGGTGAGCTCAGCTCGTATCATCGAGACCTGGATATTGGAAACATAAGATTTACCTGACCTGAGCCTATTGTATCATGGACGCGCACGTCGGTCTGGGAAGCGTTGTCCTCGATAAGAAATTTCATGGGGACAGTGGCCCATCATGAAATGTATACCGACCACAGGCATATTTTGTCCTTCGGAACTCCATGGCCGTCACAGTACATCGACTGACGGCCGAAGCCAAGACGCAATAAACAGCAGTACCACAAATACATAAACACAACATTGCCTCGGGTTCTGGACTAAATAAACACAAAGATCCACGAATTGCATCACACTCACATGCGCGTCCTGCTCCCCCTGGTATTTTATTCTATCATAAAGTCTTCACACTGCCACTCTCCTTGCATCGGGTCGGGAAACACCATCGTATCCATTGTAGAAAGATGCCAGGCTGAACTTAACCCAAACGCCGTGTCCATGCCATCTCGCAGGGTCCCAACATCCCGCGCATAGAGTTCGCGTAAACTCAAGACGAACCGCGGAAGGAGCGTAAACGGAATTGTTTGCTGCATCACTTGACATAGTACCTGCCGCCAGCCCGGTGGCTCGAGTCCCGCGTCACCCAGCTGGTTAATAAGCGCAAACGATAGGACGCTATTCGTGCGCTTTGAGCATTGGTGGCGAGAGAAGTTGGGATAGGACATACACAAGGAAGTAAACTATACCTTCCCGCACAAGAAGTTTCTGATAATGACTCAATCCGAATCGTTTTGTTGCCTTGTACACCTGAACCGACTCCTTTACAAACCGGATGACAATGAGGAGACACATGTATGTGCTCAGGCAGAGCAGCGTAATATTTTGAAGGGTATCCCAAATGGGGAAGATCCTGTACCACGCGCAAATCGAATCCCCAAGCACTTGATTAGTACCAACTACATAATCAAGAGCACTCGTCGTGAGTAAACTGTACATAACATGAGGTTGTTTCGACTTACTCATGGGATCCCGGGGAAATTGGGAGTCGGAAAAAACATAGTCTATGAAAAATACAATGACTTCAAAGGCATAGAGTATGAGGAGGGTGACGAGAATAAAGTTTGATCGAGCGTATAATACCCATAGACGGAGAATCATCACCACTGTAACCATCGATGTAATTCGCCGTACCAAGGTAAAAAGTGAAAACTTACGATCTGAAGCGCAGATAAAAATCCAAAAGCACCACGCGCCGACGATGAAAAGCAGGTTGCCTCGGTATCCCCTTAGTGCGAACATTGCGAAACAGCAGATTGCGCTCACATCTACAAGCCAAGTAAATGGTCCAAGGTATTCATCACAGGAGAGGGGAAGCCGACGACACTTACGCCTAACCGTATCAATATCTGTAAGTAGCTTGACCATCAATCGATGAACGGGAAGGCACCTTTGCTGAGACGGGAACACTAGAATTCCACCCTTTCATTGGCCGCGGTCAGATCAAAGGACTGAGTATCAAGGGCTCAACGCACAGATGGCATGAATTCTAAGACACGAATATGGGACTAATCGATGCGTTGGAGAGATGCACCTACATGACACTACACATTCCGGAGTAACGAGCCTAAAAGTGAATCGTGACTCTATTCTGGTCACCATCACGAATGATACATACCAGGACGAACAATGTAGAGACCCATGTCCAGCGTTTTTTCTGCGGCCATATCAGAATATATCGTGAACCCGAAGGAAAAAATATAATAACCCAGACATGTTCGATCTAAGAGAATGGTGAGGACATCGTCACGAGAGCGGGCGCAAAGCATACCTCTTTCGAAAAAGTAAGGACTGAAGATATTTAGGGCCGCCGAAGGTGAAAAACGAGAACCGTGTTACATACTGTAATCATATCCGACCGCAGTCAACACAATAGCTAGGAGGCAGAAGTTTAGTGGACGAGGAGGGGTAGAACTAACCTACCCGACGTATAGTCGAACAGCTGGACCTCTGTCACGGCTTGCTGCAGAGGGGAAGCCATGGGTGAGACGTTCGAAATGTGCAGCGCAGGCTGACGGTCAGAATGGACCGAGCAGAGTAACGCTGGTGCGGAATGAAGGCGGCGCAAAGCATTCAGAACATGCTTTTAAAAGGATGTGCGCGAACTCCCAGTGGAAGAAAACGTCACCTAAGCTCGCGAAAGTAAACTCCGCTCAGAAGTCAGGGCAAAGTTCAATCTGACACGGGTCGGTTGAGCAAGCGCAGATGCCTCAGGAATTGGGGAGCAGTTGGATTGGTGAGTTCACGTTAGATCGTGCAGCCGTGTGTGCTAGGACCGAGCCTTGTATGAGGTTGGGTGCTTCCCGCATAATTGGCATATGCATGGGGGTTGGACTGGTGGTCGTTCACGCAGATAGTGGCGGTATTGAACCTTGATTAGTACTAAACGGGAGCTACTCATCGACCACCCGGCATTCCATCAATACTGAAGTCGGACCTGGTGGCTATGGACGAGTTACGATAGCCCCACCACTGTGAGAACGTGCAGACCTTGGCGCACCCAATTCGCTGAGGCTTCATCATTCCTACAAAGTTACAGTCAGTGCACTGCGCCCCGAAGTCTGGGAATTCTAGGCACAGATCTAGATTTAGGGCCCTTGATCTACAAAATGGTCCTCTCCAATGACAAGGAATGAAGAGCATCGTAAGCTGTGGAATGCGGGATTAGTATGACATTTTTGCGGCATAAAAAGCTCCATTCCTCGAGAAATTTTGAAGCTTGGTATCGCCATTTTCAATACACCAGAAAGGACTTGGGTCGACCACGCTGCTTCAGTGATGTCATAGCAGATTCTATATGGTTATTTATAGATCACCTTGTTCAAAGCAGTCCTAGTCAAGGCGTTTGGAATTTTGACAATAGCTGGATATCGCCAGCGCCGTATTCAACTATTTTTTATTTCATTCTGGTGCTACGTATAATTCCAAAACGAGACTGTGGACAGAGTAGTGTGTATTTGTGAGAACACGACGTTCGGAGCGAGGAGGGCGGGAAACACAAGGCATCTTGGGCTAGCATTACAGAAAAATATTTAGTTTTATAGTGGACGAAAAACACAAGGCGAACACTAAACAAAGAGTAAAACACTTTCAATGGGTGAACGAGGATACAAACAAACCGAGTCTAGACCCGCACACTCATTTCTTGCCCAACTTCAGGCTACGCATCGATTCTTCCAAAATATCGGTGACGCAGCACTTGTCCGTCTTTGCGGAAGACGCGGACGGTACCGAAGACAAAAGTACAGGCGCAGGAGGGCTGGTGTCGACATCGACGACCTTGACGACGGCACGGCCTTCGAGCACCTTGCGCACCTTTTCTGCGTCCCACTGTTTGGACGCAGAGGTATGGGGGGTGCCAGCAAAGGCGTCCCAGAATGCACCGCCAAGCTTGGAAAGTAGAGTTTGGCTTGCGATCGTGGCTGCGACAGCATGTTCCTTTGAAGGTAGCGGGGGCGATGAAGGTGGCGTTGGGAACGCAGACCTGGCCTTCGATGTGCTGTTCGAGTGGAAGTAGTGCGGCCTGAGGTTGGCAGCCAATCCTTGGGGCTGTGTATATGGCGTATGCTGTTGTGCCTGTAACTGATGGGCATGCTGCTGCGCAGCCATCTTGCCCCACAGCTGCATGCGGTAAGCATCGAGGGTCTTGAAGGTGAACGGGTTGACATCTGAAAAGGTGTCGAACGCGCCAAGACCGTGTCCGATGGTGTTGTTGAGGCCGCTGAGGGCAGGGTTGATGTTGGCGGAGCCCTTTTTCTCGACAAGGCCACGGAAGGATGAGGAATTGAGACCAGGGTTGAGGTTCTCTTGGAGAACACGCGGGCGAATTGTCTCTTCGTAAAAGATGGATGGTTTGAGTATAGGGCTGGCAGGAGAAAAGGGCGTAGACGATTTGGCAGCAAGGACAGCGATAGGGGGGACAAAGGTGGTGTGAACGGGTGTGACACCCATTCCACCGAGTCCGCCCCAGAATGCACGGTTGCTGAGCCTGGGCGATGTCGGGAGATCTTTTTGGGTATTTGGGGTGACGACGGGCGATGAGGCAGTGGCTGTGATGGGAGCAGGCGTGGGAGTAGGTGGAGGGGATGCCGGGATTGGCGGCAGCTCGGCAGGAGGGGGCAGGTCAGGCAGAGCACGGCCTTCGAGGATGCACTTCTTGAGAGCGGCAATCTCCTGCCGGAGCGCGACGTTTTCCGACTTGGACGAGCCGAGTTCGCCGCGGATGGCATCGATAAGGCGATCGCGCTCGGCAATATCGCCCTCGAGTGTGGAAATGTATTCTAAGCGGGGTGAGTACGGATACACGAGCGTGAGAGGCGTAGAGGACCTTTACGGCGGACACGGAAGTTGCGGGCACTGATCTTGTTGCGCAGCTGGCGCTTCTCCTTGCTGGACATTTTCTTGTATTCCTCCGGGCTGGGTCGCCAGTCCTCTGGCTCAAGTATCTTGAGCGGCTGTGGGTCCTTCTTGGACCTGCCGTCCTTGTTCTCCTTGTCCGGGAGGGGTGCCTTCTTGACACCGCCAGACATGACCGTGCCCTTGCGGGACGACCTTTGGTGTGGCAGAGGAGGAACGTCGTCGTCCTCGTCGTGCTCATCCTCGTCAAAATCGGAGGAGGCCTTGGATGTGGCAGGTGTGCCGACGAGCTGGGGATCGATGGCGAACATGGGCGAGTGTGAGTCTGCGGACGACGACGCGCCCGGTGACGCGGTCAGTGGGAAGTCGTGGGCGATGGGGAGCTTTGAAAAGTCATCGTCGAGGAAAAGGGAGAAGAAGTCCGAGTCGCTGGTCGCCGGGGCGGCGTCGAGGTTGAAGAAGTCGTCGATTCTGTATGGCTCGAGCATGCTTGTTGTCAAAGGGAACACGAAACACGAATCATCTGTGATTTGTAACAACTCGGCTATTACCGGATTACATCATCCTACGAGAATAATTTGTTAACCGACGTATTTCCTTCTTGGTGTTTCTTCAAAACTTTGGCAATCGCAAACTCAAAGTCCTCCTGCGTCACGTGTTGTCGTCGCTCACGCAGCGCGTACATGCCTGAAGCCAGTCAGACAAGACACACACCACCAGCGTCTACTCACCTGCTTCCGTGCAGATGCCCCGCACTTCCGCACCGGAACACTGCCCCATCTTCTCCGCCAACGCCTTCAGATCAATCCCTCGCTGGAGCGACATCTTGCGCGAGTGGATTCGCAGAATGCTCACGCGGGCCTCCGGTCCCGGAGGCGGAAACTCGATCTTCCGATCGATCCGCCCCGGCCGAAGTAGTGCAGAGTCCAGGATGTCTGTCATGTGTCATCAGTACAGCTCGCGTCTCACCCACACCGACTCACCGATGCGATTCGTCGCCATGATCACCTTGATGTTCTTCGTCGCCTCGAAACCGTCCAGCTGGTTCAGCAGCTCCAACATCGTACGTTGCACCTCTGAATCGCCGCCGCCCGATCCACTTTCCCCTCTCGAACTCCCGATCGAGTCGATCTCGTCCATGAAGATGATGCTTGGCGCGTGCTCCCGAGCCATCACGAACAACTCTCGCACCATCCGACTTCCCTCTCCGATATACTTTTGCACCAACTCCGATCCAGACACGCGGATGAACTTGCAATCCGTGTGGTGCGCAACCGCACGCGCCAGCAGCGTCTTGCCCGTACCAGGCGGTCCATATAACAGTACACCCTTGGGCTGCGCGATTCCAAGTGCCTCAAATAGCTCTGGATGCTTGACCGGTAATTCGATCACTTCCTTGATCTCCTTGATTTGCTTGTCCAGTCCCCCTACCATTTCGTACGTACTGTCTGGCACCTTTTCTACCATCATTAGCGATACGAGCGGGTCTACTTTGTTCGGCAATATCTTGTGAATTGTGTATGTGTCCGAACGAAGCGCAACACGTTGCGATTGGGTGAGCGACGTGACGTCGATGTCAGAATCGAAATCAACGACTGCGCACATGGCTGAGTATCAAAGGGAGTGACACCAATGCCAATCGACGTACTGTACTTTCCCTCGGGTTGGACTTTGACCAGCACCTTTTTCTTGCCCATCACTTTGACGACTTCGCCGACATAGCTCGCTGGCTCATGGAGTAGCTGCAGTTCCTCTCGAAGTAATCTCACTGCCATCCCGTTCATCACTCATTTGCGCACAAAATTGTTGTGCATACCTCGGGCATTCAGCGCATTTCGTTGTGCCTCCAGACGGCGCAGATTCTGTGTCTTTTGGTTGATCAAAAGCTCTGCTGCTTCTATCTTAGCTTGAAAGAATGATTGAATCCCTGCGGGCGGTTTCTGCGGACGTGTGGGGACTGGCATCGTTGTGAGGTTGAGCACAAGTTTAGTGACGCAAGCCGCATCCACGTGTTTGAAATGTTCCCACGGTCGTTTGTCTTTGCGCTCTTGACGTCCACTTCTCGCTTTGTTTTAGAATGATATGGTACAACTCATCTACTTGCTTGCCTCATTGGCAGTCTTTGTCACTGTCGTAACCCACACCTTGGACTCCCGACGCCTCTGATGTCAATGATGAGTAATTCTCCATCTACCGAGTACACCGTGCGAGCCACCAAAGATGCGGTTCACTGGGGGGATTGGCATGATTCAAGGACCCGTTGACGCTCTACGGCACAAACTAAATTCGAAACTCGACGTGAACGACGAGCATGGACACAGCTTGCAAAACCCCTCTTTCTTCCCCCCGAAAAGATGACTAGATCTGTTGGTAACTCTCCAAAGCCACCTTGCGCGGATGTGGCCTCCGAAATGCTGATTTCCGATCTCTGCACGACTGCGTCGCTTGTGCGGTGTCTGCCCTTTGCTGATTCCCGATCACAGGACCTTTGGGCTCTTGCTAGTGAATTAGCAGAGTACCTCGAGATGCCAGCTTACTAATGCCTCGTACTTGTTTCTGACGGTCCAGGAGGCCACAGACTCCCTAGTTACTTCCAAGGCTACCCCAGGGTCCTTTCCCATCGTCTCGCTCGAGTTCCGTCTCTTGCGCACATGTCTGCGTTTGCACGCGTCCTCCCTACCTTCCAACGTGTCTCGTGCGGAGAGCAAATCCGAGTTCCCGTCCACCAGGGACTCGAAGACGCGGAGTGCGGCGCTTTCCTGCGGGCACAATTCTGGCAGAGAGATTGCCTTGCTCTCCGATGTGTGGCAAGACAGATGGTTCAACTTGGACATCAATGACCTCAAGGTGGACGTGCCAATGAGGGTGTCCTTGCGTTGCTTTGTGCCATGGTGGTGCATGACCACGTGTTTGCGAGCTTCGAAAGGGGACGAAGCGGATATGGTGTCGCTTCTCCGTCGAGCGCTGGGATGAGCATGTCAGAACTACTTGGATGCCTTGTTGGAGGATGTGTGAGATCATGGAGTGGATATGGTTGTGAGTCTGCAGAGGGAGGAGCTTCGCCAGCACTAACTATGGACTCTTATTTTTGCCTTCATTGCACATTCGGCGACAAGCTCTTGTCTGCTGTACTGACCCTATGAGGATATTTTACCTTGCAAGGAGAATGGTGGGCATTCCTCCAGGTCTCAATGGCATTTGAAATGCT
The DNA here is from genome assembly GCA_038094375.1 of Tubosaeta aff. heterosetosa. NCBI lineage: Eukaryota > Fungi > Basidiomycota > Agaricomycetes > Boletales > Boletaceae > Tubosaeta > Tubosaeta aff. heterosetosa. Next base: position 10,261 of record JBBPUC010000474.1, read on the forward strand.
TGTGTGTATGCTGAGGGTGGTAGTGAGCACACTCCAAGGCAACCAATTCAGCAAATGTATCTCTACACCAATGCATTTGTCATTGAGGGTCACAAAGTATCTTGCACTGGGTGATGATGGATGGGTTCACAATGTGTCAGCTGCTACTCAGATTCAAGAAATGTGGCATCAGTGTGGGTCTGTAAGTCATCCTTGTCAGATCTAAGATAAGGACTAAGATAAGGGCAGCAATGCCCAACTAAGGTAAAGTAAGTACAAAGCCTAATGTAGTAAAGAAAACCACTCTCACCTCAGAAGTGCTACCAAGTGTAAGAACACAACTGAGGTTCAAGTGAAAAGTTCGAAAGGCTAAAATACTATGAAGACACATGCATGTAACTCTGGAAAACTCTGGAGTGGAGTAGGCAAAAATAGGTGTTCTGTATCCGGAGATCTGAAAGGGCACAGCAGTGCATGTTTGGAGGGATTAGGAATGCCACCACGCTGTATCCATAAGGCAATACTACACTCTAAATGTACTAGATTAGGTCCAGTGGCGATTGAGGCAAAGATGAGCAAGATTGCTCTGGAGTTGGATGGAATCCACTCTGGAGTTACTAGAGTTATATTTTGACAATCCTTGTTCATACAATCTTGCACCATGTATCCTTATGAGGATGTTCATCAACTGGAGCACTGATCTCATGATGCAGATACAATGGCTTTGGGGGCAAGGTTAAACCAGGTGAAATCCCTATGCAAGTGGCCCTGTGTAAGCTCCAAAGAAGAACAGTGAAGCCTAACATTACAAACATTGTCAAACTCTGACCAGCCCCAATAAGGTCAAGTCAGGTGATATTGGGCTGTCAGATTTTTCCCACAGCATGTCCATTACTGTTGACCTGATAAGGCCATTCCCAAAAGCACTTTAGCAGCACCCATTACACTTAAGACAGTCATTTATTGAGCTCCTGATATTACCAGATAACACCTTATCATGTATTTAAATCTGACAATCAATTATTTTCAACTTATTTCTGACAGTTCCTGACAACACATGATATTACCAGCTAATCTATTCTCATACACTATACAGTATCTGCAGTTCTGATAATACCTCATGAACACAAGAGCACAAAAAGTGTCAATGGAAAAGGGAACAACGATCCTGGTGATGGGCACTACTTGTTAAAGTCTAATATAGAGGTAGCAATGCCCAACTTAGACTGTGCTACCAGAGTAGAGACACAACTAATATTCACCTAAGATAGAGGCAGCAATGCCTAACTAAGGTAACATGAGTATAGTGACTATAAACTAAGTAAAGTTCTCACCTCAGACTATACTACTAGAGTAGAGATGCAACTGTGGTGAGAGGAAGAAAGTTCGAAAGTAAAATACCTATAGACACATGCTCACTAAACTGTAGTTAACTCCAGATCACTCCAGAGTAGGATAGGCGAAAATAGGCATACTGGAATAGGAAGAATGAAAGGCACAGCACCATGAGGTTAGAGTGGCTGGGATGATCTCGGTCATGGATCTGTGTGATGATTGACTATACTATGAAAGGATATAGTAAGTCCAAAAAGGATAAATGAGAAGATGAAGGAGATCACTCTGGAGCTTGTCCTCATGAACTCTGGAGTTCCGGAGTTGCATTTCTGACACTCCCACTTGAGCGCTGTCATAGTCCCATTGCCCAAACAAACTTCCAGTGTTGTTCACAGGCAAGCGGTTTCATAAAGATGTCAGCCACCATGTCTCCAGTGCAGATATACTAGACCACTGCTTCTCCCTTTCTGACTAGGTCATCTTGTATGAAATGGTATTTCCACTGGATGTGTTTTGTCTGAGTGCAGAATTGCAGATTGTGGGATAGAATGATGGTGGCTTGGTTATCACAGTGGAGAAGGGTAGACTTCATCTGTGGATGTCTGATCTCTTTGAAGAAAGTCTGTAGCCGGGCTAAGTACTGTCTGGCATTGCTAAGTCTGATGTACTCTGGCTCTGTGGAAGACAGGGCAACCATGTGTCAAAGTACAACTCTGGTAACTCCAGAGTGGTTTCACACTAACTCTGGAGTGATCTCTTCAATCTTCAGGTCTTTCCTTAGTGGACTTACTTTACACTTTTCTAGTATAGTACTACCTTGCATTTGCAACGTGGCAGCGCATGTACTCTTTCCAACCACACACTGCTGCACCCTTTCTACTTTCTGGATGTGGAGTGCCTATTTTTGCCTACTCTACTCTGGAGTTGTCCAGAGTTAAGCACACATATGTCTTTGACATATTTTAGCCCTTCGAGTTTCTTGCTCACACCTCAGTTGTGTCCTGCCTTTAGTAGCACTCCTGAGGTGAGAGTTTTACCTTTAGATCTATTTGATACCATATTTACCTTATGTCTAGTTGGGCTTGTTGCCCCTATCTTTAGGTGAATATAGTTGTGTCCTGCCTTTGGTAGCACTCCTGAGGTGAGAGTTTTACCTTTAGATCTATTTGATACTATATTTACTTTATGTCTAGTTGGGCTTGTTGCCCCTATCTTTAGGTGAATATAGTTGTGTCCTGTCTTTGATAGCACTCCTGAGTTGGGCTTGTTGCCCCTATCTTTAGATCTTAATAGGTTATGAGCCCTGCTAGCACACACTAGCAAAAACAATCCAACTCCGCACAACTCTGCTCCAGAAGTGTATACTCCGTCCATTGCCCCAATGCATTCTGGGCTAACTCCGATGTCCTCTAATCATCATTCATCTGCTGTGGAATGCCCCATTCTGCTCGGACCAACAAACTTCCAAGTATGGAAATTGTGCATCACTGCTGTTACAATTTCTTTCCTTGTTCTCTCTATCATATCTACAATATGTTTTATCTCTTATCTTTTGTCTCATTTTGATCTTATCTTTAAGCCGATTCCTTCACATCATCTTGTCATGTTCCTCTCATCATCGGCCTAACGTTTATCCTTACCAGTCCATACTCTTCTCCTTCAAGTTCCCCTTTGAGTACGTCCTATTTTCTTTTGTCCCATGATTGATTCCTTGTATGGAATCCATTGTTCTTTCTATGACTTGTTTCCTATTTCATATGGATAGCCTTCTCTACAGTCGTTTCTCTCACAATAGCTTAGTATCCCCTTATTCCATAACATTCTATAGTGTTCCATCAGTCCAATTCCATACTATATATACCTGGCTGTCATGTACTCTAGTTCCTTACTCTTGTTCTTCTGTATTCTTCATACTGTAATACACCTCGTTTCACTTGAGTCACTCCTTGCTTGAGACTTCATCGTCAAGCATCTCTTCGTCATTGTCAAGTTCCCTCTCATCAACTCCTTGGACCTCTGTGTTGTTGTTGAGTAACCCTTGTCAACTCTTTGAACCTTTGCATCGTTGTTGAGTAACTCTTGTCAACTCCTTGTGTACGTCTTTGAGTCTCTTCTCATTGACCTCTTCGTCCCTCAGTGTCATTTACAAGCTACTCCTTGTAAACTCCTTGTCACTCTAGTTGCCTTCTTTGGGATGTTGTCATACCTCTTCATGAGTGTCCTCCCCGATCAAGGTTTGTGTTGTCCGCTCTGTTCAAGTGATATGACTTGCATAACAAAAGAACACAAGTCTCCTCTGTCCCTCCTATCCAGGAGCAGGACAACCCCTCATAGCCACATCTAGACAAAACTTCTAAGGCTTTCATTGTAAAGTAGATGTTAAGTGTGGGGTGCGAGATAGACTTGTCCCAAGGGGTTCATAGATAGGTTTTGCAATGTGAAGGGGTAGCTTGACGATACTCAGCACAAGGAGAGATCAATCCGATGTTAAAACCGGACTGAGAATGAGTAGAGACAATGAATCTGGTCTGATGAAACTGGATAGACAAAGACAGAGAGAGACGACGACAATGAGATGGAAGACAGAACTTTTGAACAGAACTGTGCATGAGAGAGAGATTGAGAGATATATAGATTTTCAATCACAAGGTACAAGGCTTTATAGTCTGGGTATTTTCCCAGGACTGTCAAAGTATGTCAAAGTAGAATGATCTGAAACAGGAACACCTTTCTACATCATCAATAACCAAGATGACCAAACTGAATCAAAACAGGGGAAGATAAGTATGACAGAAAGATGAAACATAAGAAAACGAGAAATAAATCATGAATGAAACTTCCGATCCGGATACTTAATCGGACTGAGTGGACTCTCCAGATACCAACAATCTGAACTGGACTCCACCTGGATCAACACGGATAGACATGGGACACAAAGGAAGGTCTTAAGCAATGGATGACGATACCTAGAATATCTATAAAACATCTTCTACAAACATAAAAAGCCTCGGGCTCCTACATCATGCTCTCTCTCCTGAACACTCTAACATTGAGATCGACGAGCCTGAACAGCCATCATGTCCAGTATCACCTGAATCACAACTGGTTGCACCGGTAGTCCATAGAACACCCAGTACTCGCCAAGTCACAGGAACTTCTCAAGTTTCTCCTTCGCCCCAAGTATCTCTCAGATGATGACCTCTACCTGAGGTAGCTCCTAGTGTACCTGCTCCGGTACAAACCCCAGTCCCACCTCATCTCAGCACTCCCTTGGTTGCACCTCTAGCAACACCCCCAGTAGTCTCCTTGGTTGCACCTATCACAACACACCCAGTCAATCTCTACATAGGATTTCCACTTGCCGCTATTGCCTCTAGTAACCCTTTGCCCAGAGTACCCACACCACCGCCCACTATGTCCACCACTAAGTCTGAGCTTAAAGCCACCCTCCTAGCTGACTTCTCTGGTGAACCCACCAACACTACGCAATGAATGAAGGCCATGAAGGCTTACTTCTCCATCAACTCCTCGCTGTACTCCACCAATGAGGAAAAGATCATGACTGCCCTGAACAAGATGAGTAAGGGCTGAGGCATCTTGTTCTCTGAGATGTGGTATGATAAGATGGCTGACTCCGCCATCACCTCCTTCAAGAAAACCTTTGACAAGTTCTGCGAGAACTTTGAGTCCATGTTCTTCCCCTTCGACATAAAGGCAACCACTTGCCTTGAGCTCTCCAAGCTCACCCAGAAATTGTTTAAGACACCTTCCGACGAAACTGACAACGGTTTCCAAAAATATATCACAGACTTCCAGAACCTAGCCACTCACGCAGGTATCAAAGATGAAACCATGCTCATCGACCAGTTCTCTCTTGGACTGGACCAACGGATCACCACCATGATCCTCTCCATGGCCACCATCTCCACCACCATCAACGACTGGATCATCAAAGCCAAGATGTTCCACACTCAGAAGGCCTGCATCAATGCTCTCAAGAAGGGAACCCACACCCCTTCTTCCTTTGGTCACCAACAAGGATGTGATCCTAATGCTATGGATGTCAATGCTGTTCACATCTCCAAACTTACTCCTTTGGAATGAGCCAAATGCATCTGTGAAGGCTGCTGCTTCCACTGTAGGAAAACCAGCCACAACTCCCAGAGCTGTAAGATGTTCTCTGAAAATAAACCTTGCACCCAGAACATTTGCACCACTGCCACTACTTTGTCCTCTGCCCCTCTGGTTCCTCCCAAAGAACCTGTCACCAAATCACCTTCTGCTTTAGATACCTTTGTCAACTCTCTTTGAACCCAAGGAAGAGACAAGGGAGAAATCCTTCAAACTTTGAAAATGTGCTTCAAACCCAAGAAAGAGGAAGATGTACATAGCACACCTAGACACTTTGGATTTTTAACAGGGGAGTCTGCTTTGACGTCTCTCTCCTCCATTGTACTTAAAGTTTTGCCAAATGAACAAGCCTTCTGTCTTCCCATTCATTTGCAAACTTCCTTGAAAACCATTGACACAGTTGCTCTCATCAACAGTGGAGCAACCAGTAACTTCATAGATGCCAGCCTAGTACCTTGCCTTTGTGATGGCATCTGCCCTCTTGCTCAACCACTCAACACCTATAACATGGATGGATCTCCCAATAGCAAGGGAACCGTCAAATACAAAATTAAAACCCATGCTTGGATCTCCTCACTCTTGGACAACCTTGACCTTATGGTAACCTCACTTGGTAAACATCAAATCATTCTGGGAATGCCCTGGTTAAAGAAGTGGAACCTATCTATCAACTAGACTACCACATTGACTATTCTTCCTTCTCCTCGGGATGTTGTTGTACCTCTTTGTGAGTGTCCTCCCCGAGGTGAAGAAGAAGACATCAACAAGATGACCCTCTCCATGCAACTTGCTCAACAGGAAAAGCCCAAGGAACAGGAACTCCTGGAATAGTGCAAAGACTTCACTGATGTATTCTCCAAGAAAACTTTCAATGAACTTCCCCCTCACCATCCTTATGATCACATCATCGAACTCAAACCGTCCTTCATCCCCAAAATTGCTAAGGTATACCCACTTAACCCCACTGAAGAAGCCTGCAAAGCTTTCATTGAGGAACATCTCAAAACTGGCTATATCATCCCATCCAAGTCACCACAAGTCTCTCCATTCTTCTTTGTTCCTAAGAAGGATGGATCTCTACAACCTTGCCAAGACTACCAGTACCTCAACGAACACACTATCCACAACACTTATCCACTTCCTCTCATCTCTGACCTTATTGACAATATGAAAGACTCAACCATCTTTACCAAGTTCAATGTCCAATGGGGATATAACAACATTTGCATATGAGAGAAAGACCAATGGAAAGCCACTTTTATCACTCTGCTTGGCCTCTTTGAACCCACCATCATGTTCTTTGGATTCAACAATGCTCCATCTACCTTCCAAGCTTTCATGAATCACATCTTTGCAGATATGATTGTGGAACATTGGTTGAAAATCTACATAGATGACCTTGCCATCCATACTCAGGATGACTTAGAACTTCATCACGAATGGACCAAACGAGTACTCCTTCGACTTCGAGAACATGACTTGTCTCTCAAACTCTCTAAGTGCTTGTTTGACACACCTTACATGGAATACCTCAGTATGATCATTGGACAAGGACAACTTGAAATGGACCCTATAAAACTCTCTGTGATAAAGGATTGGAAACCACCAACCTCGGTCAAAGACATTCAAAGTTTCCTTGGTTTCGTAAACTTCTATTGGAAGTTCATCCTTAACTTCTCTAACATTGTCACACTCCTGGTCCTCCTCACTTGTAAAAATAAACCTTGGCTTTGGATGTCTCTACAAGAGACTGCCTTTCAATTGTTGAAAACTCTGTTTACCTTTGCACCCGTACTCGCTCTCTCTGACACTTTGAAACCCTTTACTCTCATGACGGACATATCCCTCCTCACAGCTAGAGCTGTACTCCTCCAGGCTGACACCAATGGTGACCTCCATTCTTGTGTCTACTTCTCTAAGATGTTCAGCTCTACCGAATGAAACTACGACATCTATGACAGAGAGCTCCTGGCTGTCATTCTCACTCTACAAGAATGACGCCATTATCTACTTGGAACTTTGCACTCAGTATCAATCATCACGGATCACAAGAACCTCTCATACCTCAAGGATCCTCAGAAACTATCTCGCTGACAAGCTCGTTGATCACTAACTCTCCTTGACTACGACATCCTCTGGAAGGTTACATCTAGTACCCAGATGGGCCCAGATGACGCTCTCTCTCACAAAGACCTTGTTGATACCTCCTCCAACAATGCTAATGTCACTATCCCGCTGTCATCAATGCCCTCGATACTTTGCTCATGAACCACATTCGCTCCTCGTCCTCCTCTAATCCCTAGTACTCAAGGCTCTCGAAGTGATCCATGATGGATCCCCTCTGTTCCCTCGTTACACCGTACAAGGCTAGACCTTCGATAATGGTCATCTTTTCTATAAGGGTCATCTCTATGTTCCTCCATCCTCTTGCTCATCTCTACTTCACAGTATTCACTCGTCCCTGTCCTCTGGTCATGCCAGACAATTTCACACCAAAGCTCTCATGGAATGTGACTTTTGATGGCCTGGTATTGGCACTTTCATTTGAAACTTCGTCTCTGGTTGCACTATATGCCAACAATCCAAAGTCAATACACACCCCACTATCCCTCCTCTTACTCCTATTGCCTCTTCGTTGAGCCTACCATTTAAACAACTCTCTGTTGACCTTATCACTGACCTCCCTCTGTTCTCTGGTTATGACTCTCTTATGGTTGTGGTCGACCATGGGCTTATGAAGGGGGTAATCCTCTGTCCTTATTCAAAAACCATTGATGCCACAGGAGTTGCTAAACTATTCTTCAAAAATGTGTTCAAAAGGTTTGGACTTCATGACTCCATCATTTCTGATTGTGGTCCACAGTTTGTCTCCGCATTCTCTTGAGAACTTGCTCGTCTTCTACACTACAATGTTCAACTATCCACTATATATC
>JBBPUC010000475.1:0-18572 GCA_038094375.1 Tubosaeta aff. heterosetosa
CTTCGAGCTCTCCGAGCTCTGTAAAATGGTCAGGTGCGAGGGAGTCCTGGCCAACCTCGGGATCCTGGGTTCTGGGAGGGTGGGGGGCATGGCTTGGTGGGGGGGAGGGAGTGGCTCTGCTGTCGATGTCACTGAGGAATGGAAGGAGGTGGGAGGGGATGGGAATTTGAGGGAGGAGTAGTGCGGATGATGTGAAAATGCCTCGGGAGGGGCAGTCAGCGGGGTTGATGCCGGAGGGGACGTATCTGATGTGGATAGAGCGAATGCGATTGGCTTCAAGGAGGAAGTTGTGTACTTGTCGAAAAATATGGTTGGTCTCGAGGTTGCAGTGCCGGCCATTGCACCACCCCTGCATGACCCCCATGTTGTCACCATAGACAATGATGTCAGCGTTGGGGGGGCTTTTGATAGTGTTGATGGTTCGAAGAAGGAGCTTGAATCCAACGGCTTCAGCCCAGCTGATGTCCCGCTTGGCTCCTCGGGCCTCCTGCCAGTTTGGGTGGAGAGTCCAGGCACGCCATCTGTTGCCAATGGTGATTCCAATGCCCACGGAAGAGCTGGCATCGAAGAAGGTGTTGGTGTCAAGGAAGAGGAGGGGAGGATGAATGGAGCGGATGGTGTCGCCATGCTGCAGCCATGCGGTCCACCACGTGAGTTCTCCAGCTATGATTTTTGGGGGGCGATAAGACATGAACGGCTTGTCTTGGCAGAGGTGCAGCATGCGCTCTAGACCCACGAGGTAAGTGCGACCTCACGGGATTACAGTACAGGTGTGGAGGAGTTTCTCATAGAGGGACTCAATGTTGTTGAGGACGTGAGTGCAGCGTGATGACCATTCCTTGATGGCTGCTAAGTACTTGGTTACTTTTTGGGGGGCTAGTGTGACTGTCCGAGCATCGAGGTCCCATAGAAGCCCAATGTAAATAGTGGAGGTGCTAAAGGGCTGATCTTTGGATCGTTCCCATGGGATCCCTAGCTGATCTGAGATCGCATTGATATCTTCAAACGCGTATGTAAAAAGAGAGTCATGTGGGGATTGAGAGGTATTAAGGGAGAAATCTTGGATGGAAAAATTACAGTCCTCACTGTACTCCTCAGTGCTGTCATCGGAGAGGGTATGTCCTGCGTACCACAGACGGCTGCCTGACTGCTTCACTCCCTTGTTTTTCCTGATGGAGCGTGCCCAGGAAGCGTGAGCTAAATTGTAGGATGGGAGGTGCTTCGACTGAATGTGGAAAAAAATATGATCGTCGACCCATTTGTCCAGGGGTCCTATGCCCTGGGCACGGAAGATCTTTGCCCCTGCATCTGCTACTCAGCCGTACACACCTGCTGCAGGAGTGGCTCCAAATGCAAGACAGGTGTCAACCATGAACTCATCTACCCTAGTGCGAACGACGCCTGCTGGCCAGTGCAAGGGATGGAGGTGGATGGTGCGGTAGGCCTCCGCTACGTCCCTGGTTGCCGCTTCGGAGCCTTGGGGGAGGCGAGAAATTAAAAGATAGATGATGGAGAACTTTCCCCATGTGGCGGGAAAGTTCTTGGAATTAATGTGAGAGTTTACTGAAGGGTTAGGATACGAGATGGAGGGAGAAATGGGGAATGAGAAGTTCTGCACAAGCCTGAACTTGCCAGGTTTGCCCGGCTTGGGAATGATGGAAATTGGGGAGGATTGGAACGGACCAATGGAATCGAGGAGCTGAGCTTCCGAGAATGGGCCTATATAACAGCTCTTAGAGGTTTTGTTTGTTAGTATTTTCGAGAACTCTGACATGTACGTTGAAACAGAATCTTTATTAGGGGGGGACTGAGTGGTAGCTATTGTAGGGAAGTCTACAAGGAAGCCGTTCCGGAAGCCAGACAGGATGTCCATGAAATGAAGAAAAAGGTTGGCATTATGCAGAGCCTTCTCCTATGCTAGCGGGCTGTAGGGAGTCTGTGGGCAAAGGGTTCTCTGCGCGAGGGCAGCGCTGGGCTCCGTGGGTCTTCGCTCTGCAGCCCGAGCAGATATGGAGAGCACGATGGGGTTCTGTGCAGCCACTGGACTTCTGCCATTGAGAACAGAGCTGCTTGCCAGATTTGGAGAATAGGTTGTATCCAACGCGCTGAGCAAAGGTGTCAAACTTGTTGTCCAAAGTGCGCACAGCTGCGCACTTGGCGACCTTGTGCTTGTGACGGCCAAGGCAAACGGCGCAGATGGAGAGGATGGCCGCAACTGCCTGATTAAGGAGCTGCTGTTGCTGGGGATTCGGGGCACGAAAGGACCGGATCTTCTTGGCGGAAGATGGGGGTTCAGCTGTGGGGGAGTTGGGGCGCTTGCCAGAGCCAGTTGGGCATGTGAACGGGTGGCCTGAGGGGCCCAAGGCAGGCTAGGTGTTGAACTTGGCTGTTAGCTGCGTGAGGGAGTCTAGCGCCTGTGGAGATGGCAGTGTGATGTGGTGTGTGTGAGCAAGCCAGAGGGAGAGAGGAGGTGCAGGTGGGGTTCATGCATATGGGATGAGCCAGTGGACGCCACCACCAGGTGTTAATGTGACCCGTGCGTGTGGAGAGGACCAGTGGACGTGTGGGTGGGGAGAACACAAGGGTTGCGTGAGGGGTGAGATGGGGGGGAATGACATGAGCTGATGTGGTGCACATATGGAGGGGGTATGGTTACTTACCAATTGGATGGCCTTGTGTTGCTCGGTGGCCTGCTTGCACTGGAGTCTGTAGAACGTATCCAAGAGGAGCTGCTCGTTGACGATGGAGAGGTCATAGGGGTTCGGGCCGGTGATGATGGCATGCCAGTAACACCGCTAGCACCCTTGGTATGTGAGGAGGGCTCGTTGCTGCAGTTCGTCGCAGGAGTTGCGCCAGTCGTGACATTCAATGTTCCCCCAAAAACGCCAGTGCATGTCCACGTGCTCTTTCATCCAGCCATTGTCTCTCATAGTGGCTATCATGTGTACCATGGACTGACCAAAGTGGTCAAAGGAAAGGTTTTCATCCTGAGTGACGTCTGACTTGTCACGAGCGAAGACGGAGGGAATGATGGAGGCTTGACTGTCGGCATCTGAGATCAGGGCTAAGGATCTGTCATCGGTGGCGAACGAGAGGGAAGCATCCGCATGGTCAAGGCCCTCATTGGTGAAGTACCACAGCTTGCAGAATTAGTGGTTTTTCAGTTTTCGGATGGCCATCAGAGAAGGGAGGATGAGCTCATTTGAGGAAACAGCACGGTTGGGAATCAGGGCGAATTTCCCTTTGTTCTTCTTGCATTCATCCTTGCGGATTTGCTCATCTTCAGCCTCTTGGGCGACTCTGGCAACATCTTCCCTTAGTCTGGCTGCCTCTTGTGCCACTGCTTCCTCTGCTAGGTGCTCATTCCAAGCGGCTACTGCTTGGTTGTTGCGGACAGTCCACAGTGCCGCTAACATGCCTGCCGCTTGGTCGTCTGCGAAGCCCTGGTCTAGGAAGGGCTGTCGCTCTGCTGCAAACTGGGCTAGGGCATAATTGAGCACTACTGCCTGGTTGGGGTCTTCCATGGCTGCCAGGAGTGATCTGCGCAAAGAGTCGGCGAGATGTCACAAAGGGAGGCCGTGAAACAGGGCCGAGACAAGGGAGTGACTGATGAAGGGAGGAGGCTACTACGAGAGAGAAGGAACGACAGGAGACTGAAGCAAAAAGGAGAGTAGTGAGACTCAAAGCTGACTCTTGCGAGGATCGCCTGCGCTGTTGCGAGTTGGCGAGAAGAAAGGAGGCTGTGCCACTTCGCTGACTCATGCATGGACTAAACTCTAGGAAGGTCACTTGACCAGCCTAGACTAACATCTTCTTATGCAGGCTGCCAGGTAGCTTCGAAAACATTGACGGAATGCTCTTCGTTTCGCATACGGGCTTCAGCGTGAGCATTGGTGGTCGAACAGGGCATAAGGCCACATGACCAGCCATCAGGCCCAGTGAAAACTGGTTCTTTTGATTACAGTTTCAGACTGCTTGTATATGAATTTCATGTCTTTATCTGCTCCTATCTGTAAATATCATTATGTGTGGCAATTGTCCTTGGCCACGGTCCGCAACGTCAATGCGTCAACGTTTCAACAACGCTGCAGTGCTGCACGTCCAAAATGGTAACTTGCTCGCTGCCATGTAACATCTGCAACGTGTATCGCATGCAACACTGTAGCATGCTATACACGTTGCAGATAATACTAAAACTCCAGCAGCTCCATTCCTCTCGTCCATCGATGCCCTCCCAGCAATATAATTGTGTCTGCCCCAACCACAATTTCGGACAGCCCCATGTTGTCTCTTCTTCTACTTGGTATCATCATTATGAGGCTCTCCACTCTGATGATGAACGCAGGTGTGTTGAAGAGGCAAGATTAGACCTTCCAGGTGCTGATTCCACTCAAATCGTCGGCCATAGATCAAGACGGAGGGGTCGCCATGCCCATGGTATGACCCGTAAGAGAGGCCAGCGCGAGTCCAGCGGGTCCAGCAAGTCCCATAAATGTGGGCGTTCAGTATGTGTTCAACCTATACTGCATCCGATATCTTACTTCTACGTTGCAGTTTCATGGCTCCAGGTCACCTTCCCATTCACCCTCCTCCTGCTCGATTTCTCCCCCTCGTCCAGATTCTCCCCATCCACTTGCATCTCAACCAGTTTCTCCCCCTCACTTAGATTCTCCTCATTCAGTCTCTCCTCCCCCGGATCCTCCCCCTCTACCTCCCCCTTTTGCTCTTGATGCTCAACACCTCATGAATTGCATACAATATCAGCAGCGACCACGACCGGACATAGACATAGATGTGCTTGCTTGCTCAGTGACCTTTCTGCCTATGGTTCAGACAATGTCTTTTGTCGCGGCATTAAGGAGCGCATCTCTCACAGATCAGGTTGCGCAGCTCAGCCCTATAATGATTGAGTGCCTGAAATATCCTCTTTCTGAAGCGCTGGTACTTGACAATCCTGGTGTTCATCATAGCATATCTATGTACCTGGCACTTGAACACTCTTCCCAAGCTACCTACAAATCAATTACCCGCTCTTTCAAACTCAACTTTCCTGATATGCCTGGAGTCAGCGATATCCTTAGTTTCTACAATGTCAAGAGGATTATCGGTGAACATACTGGTGTCAATCCCCTAGTCCACAACATGTGTTCCGACTCCTGTGTTGCTTTTACTGGTCCATTTAGTGCTCTGGATGCATGCCCTATGTGCCAGAAATCTCGTTGGACCACGACCAGAATCCAAGGTGTGAACGCAAACAAATCAGCAGCTTAGCAATTCACAACCATTCTGCTTAGACCTCAACTTCAGGCACATACACGCACTCCTGAGAGTGCCCGATCCATGAGCTACCTCTGGAACAAGACCCTTGAAATCCTTTCTAGAGTTGCGACCAACGGCTCTGACATTCCTATTGTCAACGATGTGGCCATGGGATGGGATTTTCTTGGTGCGGTCCTAGCTGGTGACATCAAAGAACACGACATCATACTTATGGTGTCGTTAGATGGTGCTCAGTTGTATGACAGTAAGGAATCTGATTGCTGGATGTATATCTGGATCATTGTAAACCTCTCTCCACAAAAACGCTACCGCAAAGTCAACGTGTTACCTGGAGGATTTATCCCTGGACCAAATAAGCCAAAAAATCTCAACTCATTCCTCTTCCCTGGGTTCCATCATCTTGCTGCTCTTCAGCGTGAGGGACTATTTGTTTGGAACACTCTCACGAAATCTCATCATTGATCCGATCTCTATCTTCTTTTCACAACAGCGGATGGCCCAGGACTAATCTATTGGGATGGTATGGTAGGCCATAGTGGTAAAAATGGATGCTGGATATACTGTGGTATCCCAGGTCGACGCAAACATCTAGGTAACCGATACTATCCTGTCCTGCTATGCCCTCGCGATACCATATCTCCTGGCAATAACCACCCCAATATTGATGTTTTCAATCTCCCACCTGGCGGTTCATCTGAGTATGCCAACAATCTTCACCGTATCATTTTGGTTCACAATCAGACTCAATGGGATAGAATGAAGACTGAAACCGGTCTTACAAAACCTCCACTAATCCTTGGACTCGACCCTGCTCGTTCACTTGGTGTCCCCCTCTGTATGACAACTGATATCATGCACCTTGCTGGGAATATCTCAGATCTTTTGATTCATCTCTGGCGTGGTACAATGGACGTTGCCGGGACTGACAACAAATCATCATGGGATTGGGCTGTCCTTCGTGACACTGAGGTATAGACTGCTCATGGTAGTACTGTTGAGGACGCAGGTCGACACCTTCCTGGCTCTTATGACCGCAAACCACAGAACATTGCCAAGAAGTTAAACTCCCAGTACAAGACTTGGGAATTTCAACTGTATACCTTTGGATATGCACCGATACTCCTCTATAATCTTCTTCCTGCTCCATTCTGGGAGAACTTTTGTATGCTTGTGCGAGGTTTTCAAATCATGTGCCAACATTCGTTCACACACGAACAGCTCCAAGATGCTCATATCCTTCTCTGCTCTTGGCAATGTGACTTCGAACTCAAATACTATCAACTTCGTCATGATCGTATTCACTTCATTCGACCAGCTGTCCACCAAGTCATCCACCTCGTACCTGAAGCACTTCAAAAGGGACCGCCTATTTGCTATGCGCAATGGACTATGGAGCGCACAATTGGCAAATTGGGGCAGGAGATCTGCCAACCATCTAAGCCCTATGCCAACCTTGCTCGTGAAGGTGTTCGACAGTGTCAAGTTAATGCACTTTGTTCACTCCTTCCTGAGCTTGACACTCCACCAAGAGGATATCCATATGGATTGATTGATCTTGGTGATGGCTATGTCTTATTATACAAAAAATCCAAAGAGGTCTACCTGGATCAACTGACAGCAGATGTGTTTTGTCAGTATCTACCAGTCCATCAACAAATCCCCCGCATCGAAAAATGGGCATGGGTTCTTTTACCCAATGGCCAAATAGCTTGCAGTTTTTGGCGAGAGCACCTCAAATCTGAGACCAATCTTCAAATATCTCGTAATATCAAGGTAGATTCAATTTGCCAACTATGATGTTGACTGATTGTTTTGCTAATACTAGTTTCGTCTTGACAATACCATCTGGGTTGGTGAGGTACAGTTCTTTACCCAACTGGCGGTTAATGGGCCAAATGAGTGGACCTTCCAAAACCTTGCAATCCTTCGACTCTATTCCCCTCCCAACATTGCATTACTCAAGTGTTCGTCACAGGTACTTGCCGCATCCACTCTTCTCGATGAGATTTCTGTGTGTGATATCAAGGACATCTTGAGTGTTGTTGCGATGATCCCACGTAGGTTGATTTTACTATCAGGTGAAGACAGTCTCTTCTACTACATGATGGAGAAGCCAGGATTGGATATATCAGATCTAGGAGTTTCTTACAGTGTTTACACAGAATCTGTAGATGATGATGATGACGACGATGAAGTTGCCGAGTAGTTTTTCTCATACCAAATATGACTTTGATTCTGATACACGCAAGAGATTGTACAATCATACATTACGAGGACATTTTGTAAACACATCCTCAACCTCTCCGCTGAAAGCCCTCTTTCCAAAGCCTTCCTCTGGAGTCAGATATGGGCGGACCATATACTTTGGGTGCAAGGGATGGTCAGAAAGGGTGGTCACACTACGGATAAGCAGGTCACAGGGCATAACTGCACAACTAGAATGTATGAGACTGTATAGAGTATAATAAAGAGGTAACATTACCTACAAGACAGATCTGTCAAAATATCAAGACATGGATCTTCAAGTTTAGGCCCGATCCTAACCAAGTCTTTGGTTTTGTGATTGATGTGGGTGTCTGGCTCTGACTTGAAAGTGAGATTTGGTGTCTCATCGCCTGTTTGACTACTAGCCAATAAGTTATGTTAGTATATGGAAAGTATATACACATGCATGATTGTCAGATACTGTGGATATCACAGTAGTGTTGATTTGGACCGCTCTAAAATTTATGTTAGTACAAACATATAAAATTCAAAATGTTCAAACCGAACTTACACATCACTGGTTTCCTTGGGATTGTGTTTGATATGAAGAACAACCATCTAATGATGTTCAAGCACCTACGTTTAGTCTACTAGAAAAAAAGAACATACTTTTTCACCCACACACTTAGTGTCAAGTGTAAACGTGTATGTGTTCCACAAGGGAACAAGTCTCTCTATGTCTAGCACTATGACGCTGCCAGACATTTCAATTTGTGGAGCTTTTTGGATTGGTTGCGGGAGATCTGACATATCAGATACCGTAATTATAATAAGAGATGTTGATGACTGACAAGCCAAGCCACCAGGGATATTCCGGGTCGGAGTTAGAACAGCTGTAATCTTATCTCTCAGGCTACGAGCAAATTCTTATTCCACCCTCTATGTTCTCGTCATTTCAATATGAATCTAAACCATACGTTTCCCCAGTTCACTGGCTTTTCAAGTGCCAGTCTGTCTAACGACTTCAGTGACATAGACGTTTTTGGCCCAAACACCCCTTTACTCCCAGCAGGGACAGGGCAGTCTCATATGCACAGCTATCATAGCTCCCAGGTGAGGTATATGCGCAGGGATATCACTTATATATGTCTAAAAATGTCATATAGGAGGTCTATTTATTAAAGCAGCGTGTCATGGACCTTTCGGCTCAGTTGACGAAGGTAACGACTGAGCATAATGCAATCAGGTGAGATTACATGTTAGCATATAGAACTAACTAGTTTATCTATACAGCATGATGTATGAGAAGCTGTTGGGATCTCTGCCAAATGCTTCTCAAACCGCTACTGACCCTACCGATGCGAAGGATAAATACCCCCAACTCCGCTTCTGGAGCGAGGCCAACTTCAACAATTGGAAAAAATCAGCTGAAGCCCATGGGGACACTCGTGCCAAGATCGCCTTCATTGAGGACCCACTCCAGCGTCACCTATCTCATCAGGAACCATTTCAAGTGCAAATAGTCTTACGGCCGCAGTGCCAACTCTTCCTTTACCTACAGCCAAATTGACTACATCCGCTCTGGCATGCCTACCCCCTGTATTACCCTCTGGCAATTCAGCACTCTCAGATACCACTCCGTCGTCAGCCAAGTTATCAATTTCACCACCGGCTGCAGATACCACTGTCGATCTGGACACCCCAATGGACACATTTACCCCCGAGACGAATTGTAGTGAAACCCGGGGTGATGTGAGTATGTCAGGTGAGTCAGCGGGCGAGGGATCAAATACCGGAGAAGATCCTGTGTTTGTGAACCCCACGTACGTATTTCACAACACATTAATAAATACTAAGGTATTTTTAGTGCAAGTCTTGAGAAGAAGATGTTGAAGATAACGATCCCTCCTCTTCCTGCCATGCCAGTGGCTGCTTCTATGAGCAATAGCCACGGAAACAATGAAGGTAATGATCAGCAAGGGAATAGACCAAAGGGAAGGTCCACTGGACAACGCCGAGGCAATACCAACCACAAGATGCATCCCACCAAAAACAAGACAGGATAGTAAGTTGTACTGAACATTAGTATAAACAAATGACGAACATTGTGCACTACAGTAATCTTTGTGCTGTTCATTGGCTTGCTCAGGTAAATGAAAGCGGTACAAGCAAGGAGTTTCGGACATACTGGAACAACCAGCTTGAGGACAAGCAACGCGAGGTAAACTGGTAATCGTTTGTCTTCATCTGGCCACATGGCTCACATATTTTATGATACTAAGGCTTACAAAGTTGAGGCTAAGGATCTGGTAAGTAAACAGGGAGCTAGATGATATGCACTAACAAGTTGTAGGTGGAGATCAACACATGGCTTGGAAATGAGACGATCTCGAAAGAGAAGCTGCACTAGATCCAAGACTTCTCGGCGCTCAAGCGCTCATCATACAAGTTGGGTTGTTCTTGGTAAATGCTGCCCACTCTGATCATCGCGCTCAGATTTTTTTCTTGACCATCTGTATTTGATCCTGCCCGTCTCCATCATCAAGTCATGTCACTCCCTCTAATCCTGCCCATTTCAATCGCTGTTCTCATGCTTCTCATAGACCATCCACACCCAATTTCGCCTGTTTCCATCATCGCATATCGTTTTCGTCCATATCAATCACTTCTCATTCAATCATACGGACCACCCACAGCAGAATCCAATCACATTGTGCGACTCCTTTCCATGCATGCTTCGTAAATGTCTTCGAACTTTTGGTACTCCTTACTTATTGGGCTTGCGCAGTATTGGTATCACGTGTATTGTAGCATTTAATAGTATAATCATGAATGTGCATATACAAGCATTAAAAGCTATGAACAGATCAGGGCAGAAGGGAGCATATTGAAAGTGGCCGAATAGGGTAATAAGCATTGTATGCTACGAACAGATGGGAACTGTTAGGGTCATGTTGTGTGAGATCAGGCGGACAGATCAAAAACATGTTGTCTTATGCTGACTTATGTCAGGCAACGAAAATCATTCGGAATCATTTGCTGACATACGGTAACAGTTTATAATTCCCATTTTATTAGAGAAAACTGATGCAACATGTTTTGACATGTCCCGACGAAGAAGTCATGTGCGGACATCGCCGGACAGTCCCGAACATGACTAGTTTTCACTGGGCATCAGGCTGCTCAGTCTTGGACTATTCTGCTTGATTGAGGCCGATTACAACAACCGATGATCATCAAAAACGGTATCCAACGTTTAGGCATCTATTGGTCTGAAATGACAAGTCACCTAGAATGCGCCGCGAAGGACACCGCCGCCTCTGTACCTATTCGCTATCCGACGAGATCGCCGCGGTGGGGTGCTGGTATAAATATTTTCCGGTTAGAACGGCGAACATTACCCACCCCATCAATCTCATTGCATCCGAAGTTGCAGTACGTTAATGTACTTCCTTTAGTATTCGGAACGTTTTAAGGCATCAAAAGCCATTTAGTTTAGTATTTGAGCCGAGGAAGGATGTAACCTATCTGCGCGAGGTGATGAATCCCGGTCGGGTGAGTTGATAGCAAGGTATTCAATTGTATAAACACCGCTCGCTTTGTTTATTATTTTTGGAACCCACGATTGCTAGCTATATACTGTGCGTCTGTATTGACATTGTATGCAATCCTGTGCATGAGTCTTCTGCAGTGAGGAAGCTTGCAATGCTATGGATTACATGGAAGTACATCGCATGTCTAGGATATCACATGTGGCGACTCAAGTACTCAGAGCGGAACTAAGGAACATTGAGGCAAGGAATACGAGTAAGGGACGTCCACAATACTAAAAGGGCCAACGTAGGTTCAATGCCTAGTCACCGCGTTGTCGCTGACCCGTGTCGGCACCTTTAGGTGGTTTTCCAAGATTACATGCTCACAATAGCCATTATAAATAGATAGGATAGTGCTTATACAGTGCAGTCATCGAATGCCTGTCTGTCAACCCACCTGACCGGGGTTCATCACCCCACGCAAAAGGGTCACATCGTGCCTCGGCTCAAATACCAAACTAAATGGCTTTTGATGCGACACGATCCCTGGTACAAACGCTGTATCGTCAATCGGTCGCTTGGGATCCTCGGTGATGCGGAAGGCCCAAAATACCGTCGCAGATGCGATGTAGAGCGATCTGCCAAAGCAAATAGGAACGATTAGCGAAGGTGACGAGCACAACAAGGATGCACCAACTTACCGTATGGCGAGGTTCGATCCGACGCACGTTCGTCGTCCGAATCCAAACGAGTAGGCTTTGAGCTCGGGGTTAATTTCCCCATCGGGTCCTATCCAGCGCTTCGGGTTGAACTTTTCTGCATCTGGGAACACCTCGGGGTCGCGCGCGATACACCTGTCACACAGACCGTCCGTGCATAGATCACACAGAGGCATGCTAGACTTACCAGTGGTTTCCAAACACGGTTGCCCCCGCAGGAATACAATAGCCGTTCTGAGGTGTCTTGAGCGCAACGGTCTCGTCGAATCCACAGATGCACGTACCCAAAAGACGTCTTTGGAAGCTCGACGAGGTGCGCCTGTGCCAACGATGAATCTGGTGTATACACGAAAACGGCTAATTTACTAACCGAACGGGTTGACTGGTCGCCACCGCAAGGCTTCGAGGATAAATGCTTGCAGTTCCGTGAGCGATGCCCATTCCGCAAACGTCGGGGCTATTGTTCCGTAAATGATGGATTATTGGGACGGAAATCGCAGACACCCACGGGAATCACGCCCAACGACGGTATCCAATTGCGCATGCACGGCCACTTGGGCATCTGGGAAGCGTGCAGCAGCCATCATGATAGTGGAGATTGCCACTTGCGTCTGCAAAGGAGGGAATTAAGTCGGATAAAAAATTTCGCGGAGCTCAAGCACGCACGGTATCAAACGCTGCGCCGACGAGCGATCCCAAAAAGTAGGCGGTCTCTGGTTCAGTCAAATTTCCCTCTGTCACCGTTCGAGTAATGATTTCCTTTGCTACCGAATGCGGACCACTCTCCGTCATCTACGCACGTGCACGTCAATTTATGCGTACTGACGAGGATGCTCGCTTACTATTTGGGATTTGTACCGTGACGTGTACCCCATCAACATGTCGTATTCTTCTTCGCCCCATTTTTTGAGCTGCCTACCATACCACGGTACGTACCGCAGGATTGGGAAGTGATCCACTTTATATGCCCCAGGTAAGAGTGCGCCTTGAACAATCGGTACCATGCGCTTGAGATGGAGAAGGTATGGATCCTGCGTCAACGATACCGGTGCTGTTTTACCATAAATGACGCGGAGTGTGACAGAACCCGAGAACCTGGACATACATGGTTCACATTCGGTGCCAACCATGCAATTGAATACGACTCACCGTTTGGCATGCAACTGATGTGCCTCGGGGTCGTCCAACAAATCAATAATCAAATTCTTCGCAAACTCGGTTTGGTCCACGTCGTATGTGAGGGTCGCCTTTGGTTGAAGATGGGCATGGGCGGCCCTGTGGTGGATCCATCAGAGAAGGCAGCCCTACCACGGAGCGGCGACCTACTTTCGAAACCGCCGCAGTCTGTCACACGTGCTGAGAAGCATGAATCGCATTCCCCGACCAAGGATGTCGCTTCCCGCAATCGAATGTGGCCTGTCTGCAAAGCAGGCGCCTTGTTTTTCCATCAACTGTACTGCCTCCTACCAGAACGAGCGCAAGAGTTATTGTCAGAAGAATTCACACAGGGACGACGTACATTGTGACGGCCGATGATGACGAGGACGTCGTTGCCTTGCTTGAGCGAGATGACTGGACCGTATTCTTCAATCCACGACTGAATTAATCGTGGCGGGCTAGCGATACTAGGTCACACGTCAGGGATATATGGAGTACACGAAACGCACTAGCGAGCATGTGGCGAGCCAGATGGGCCGGGAGGTAGATGGGCGTGTTTCTTCCACCTACGATGAAGGCGAATGAGGTGCACCACAGTGATGGTAGCCAGGACAAGGGCGAGGGTAAGGAGGAGAGATTGCATTGTTTGAGTACTGGCCCATTTGCAAAATGGGTCTGGATTTAAAGGCAGGTCGTACCGCCATGGGTCCAAATCAACATTATGCGAGCCAAAAATGACCAGGGACTAGAATCGATGTAAAAAGGCAAAATCGGTGGCGACCTATCTCCCTTCAGAAAAGATATACTTTTCATTGCCAGAATGATACATGCATACCAGAATAGGTCTCCTTGAGGGAAGTGATGACCGTGAAGCAGTGGGACCGGGTAGCTAGATGGGACAAGGATGCCGGTGTGCTTTTTAGGCATCGTTCAGAATCACCAGGTCAACGGGAATTCCATTGTAGTACACTTGGACGTATACCGTGGTTCGAGGAGGCGAGTAGAGTTCTCAGGTAACATTTGGTGCGGTAAGTTCAAAATGCCGGATGCCAGGCAGACTACTATCAGGATACAGTGAGACCTGATTCGAGAATCATATCTATAAATGGGTTTACCTGCCCGTATTTGATGTAAGCCGCGTTGACACCTATCGGCCTGAGCGGGACAGGGAGCATCGAGGTTGATTGCAATGACTGATGATCAAAAACCATATTCAACGTTGGAATATCCACTCACACGAAATGCCAAGTGGCCCTGAATATGCCACAACGGGCCCGTCATTTTGCCAAGGAGAAAATCTACACGTGGAAAGCCATGGGTATCGTGGGCCCCGCCGACCTGCACTCCAAAGGCATCAGCACTTGTGTACCACCTTACCTGATGCTATTCACTATGGGACCGCCGAGATTAGTATAAATATTTCCCAATCGGAACAACGAACACTTTACATCCGGCCAGTGCGCAGTACATTCATGTCGCGTAGCACTCGAAACATTTCATACCGTCAAGAGGCTGGGATGTTTGAAATGGACGAGATGAAATAACTTTCCTCCCGACCATCGGCGTATAGATTGACATCCAAACTGGAGTCTATTTAGAGCCCGGTTTTATTTGCCGAAGGACGGAACTCGCGTCTGGTAGCGCCACTCAAAAGAATATAGACGATACCTTGCAAAACGACCAAATTTAACGTTCGGCGCGCAGGTGGAAGCCTATCTGACTCAACCAACGGTGCGGCAGTGAGGGGGAGACAGGCGAGAGGCTGGCAGTGGCAGGGGTCTCAGCGTAGTGGCCGGAGTCTGAGGTAGTCGTCGGTTGTGGTAGTCAGTCCCCAGTCCTGCCCGCCATCCAGGCTGCCCTGCTTGCATTCCAGGGAGGTCACCCCAGTCCTAGCCTGTCCCAACGGTAATTTATTTTCAATCGATGTTGACTTAGAGTAGGAACCCACATGACTCTGTCAATACGGTAATCTACTTGTGACAACAAAAATAGACGAACCTCCTGGTAATGGAGTCTAGACCATGTTCTCAAGGGGGCATCACCGTGGACAGCCTACTCCTCTGGGGAATTTATTACCGCAAAACAAAAGAGGTGGTGACAAAAAGATGATATCAGGAGTACTTCAAGTCTTGGCTGTCGCGATCGCAGAGTCTTGAAGTTGTGTCCACAAGGCTGATAAAGTGCTGATCATATGGTGAGTCGTTGAGTTTCCCATGATGGTCACCAGCAGTACTGTCTTTTAGACTGACATAGTGCGGGACACGTCTCGGTTGTCGTTGCTACATGCCGGGTGGCGTAACCATATCAACACCGCCCACCAAGGTTTCTGCAACTGTTCGTTCATTCGCCACCTCGTGTCGAAAGCGGTCCAATGGCGTTGTGTTCGAAGAGCAGTGTTGATTTATAGTGGTAATCGAAAGATAAGGACCGGAATGCACTTCCGCTCTTTCAACTTCCCTTGCTGGTGTACCTGGCCGTCCATGCCCTGTTTTACTAAGGATGTGGGGATATGCCCTCAGGTAAGATATGTAGGGTCATCGACGCTCTGGATGGTATATGTTACATTGAACATGTTGTTCGCGATAAACCTCCCGTCTTGTCCCGTGAGCGACCGACAGAGTCCGTGAGGAACGCACTTACTGTCCTCGTCGTTGTTTTCCGCGCGCCATACAGCCTCGTCCATGTCCTTGGCGACACCAGTTTGTACGTGCCGTCTGACCAAGCGTGTTCTCGCCCGCTCGGTGTCGATCTCGATCCACCACCGTTCGTCCATCAGAGCAGCTGCGTGGCACCACGGGTCGACGTCTAGCATGGTATACAATCCCTCTATGATGACGATCCGATGGGCAGGCATCAACGCGACAGCGTCAGGTGTAGGGTCTTTGACTGCATGATCAAACGAGGGTGCATAGATGACGGCAGAATCCGTCGTAAAAGACCCGCGTAAACGAGTGACAAAGTCGAGATAGGCGGGTGCGTCAAGCGTCCAGTGGCTCCCACGACGGTCGTGTGCGTGTTGAGGATCGTCCATGGCGTCGAGCTGAGCACGGGTGAGGTGCCAGCCGTCCAGCCCGACGAGAATCGCTTTGGCCGGCGATGCGCGAGCTTCAAGACGTGAGTTGGCGTGCTGGACGAGGCGAGTGGCGAACGACGTTTTCCCAGATGCAGGGACACCCGCGATGGCGATCAGGAGACGAGCTGTGTTGGGAACACTGGCTGGGCGTCTCGACAAGCCCAAGTACAGTTTAGAACTCACTCGTTGAGCTTGTCGATGAGGAGCTGCGCACGTTCAGCGAGCACGTCGTCCATGAGGGAGGGTCGTGGGACACTGCTCCTTGTTCTTCGTCCACCATGACCCAACTGAAACGGTACGCCTCGAGTCTCCATCATCGACGAGCCTGAAGCCTACGCGAGTAGCGCTAATCCGAATACTATTCAAGACAAGCTCATTGTTGGTTATCAGGGTTGGTGAGTCGTCTGCATCGGTCTTGATATGACCTGGCCCCACGTAGCTCCGCAGGTTCACTTGCGAAGGAGACGGCAAGCCTATTGGTCCAGGTGTGCTCCAAACCGTTCCGATAGACTATCTCTCACCTGTGTACAGGCCACCATGGTTGGCTACACTGGTTCAACTCGCCCATCCCCTGCGGTGGTCGGCCCACTATCGATCTATGGCCCGACACCTCCGAATATGACCCGTCCGAACTGTACCCCGCTCCAGGTCTCGCAACAAGTTCTGGCGATCCCGTGCATCTGTTTTCGTCTCGCAATCCCAATACCGTACGACGACATTTTCACTGGATGGCCCTTCATGGCGTCGATGGTGCATTCTTACAACGGTTCGCGAGCCAGTGTGAGATCAAGCCGGGGAATCACGGCCTTCGAGATTTGAGAGACGAAGTTGGAGACAGAGTGCGAGAGGCTGCCGAGGCAGAGGGTCGCGTGTTTGCCATCATGTATGTCTTCGGTTGTGCACTCCTCATTGTGGTCTCACACTAGCTAGGTACGACGTATCAGGCATATCGCCAGACAAGATTCAAAATATTTTGGAACAAGACTGGGCACATCTTATCAATGACAAACGAATTCTCGACAGTCCTAGTTATCTACGGGAGAACGGCAGGCCCGTCGTTACACTCTGGGGTGCGTCCTTTCAACTCCGTCCACATCTTTTCACCATCGCACGTTGTAGGCTTTGGTCTCAATGGGCGTAATCACACGCCTGAACTTGTTCGTAGCATCGCCGAGTCTTTCCGTTCATATACCCCAGGAGGCGTGTATCTCGTTGCGGGTGTAGCCGGACATTGGCGCACCTCGAGTTCCGATGCAGACCGCAATCCAGGATTTGTACAAGTCTGGACTGAATGCTTTGACGCTATTAGTCCGTGGACGATTGGGCGATATGCCACCGAGGAAGACGCTGACCGATGGGGCGAACAACGCGTCAAGGCAGATGCCGAATACCTCAAGAACCTTTATGAGCAAGGTGGGCGGAAGGTTGATTACATTCCTGTCGTATTCCCTGGAGGAAGCGTACGTCCTCTCTTCCGTGCTAGCTTTACTTGTGCTTGAGGCTGATGTGTTCGTGTATAGGCATTTAACCTCTCGCAGGGCAAGTGGGGTATGAATGACATACGTCGCAACGGCGGTCGATTTTTGTGGCGACAGATATATAATGCACGTCGTGCTGGTGTACGCACGATCTACGGCGCGATGTGGGACGAGTGCGTGCCTCCCTGTATTGGACCAACGTGATATCTCATATAAGACCTTAGGTATGACGAAGGCACCGTATTCTTGCCCGTCGTGTCTCGTGCATCTCATGTACCCGTCCATCCTTCGCACCGATTTATCGCGCTCGACGTCGATGGACACGAGCTACCGTCTGACTGGTACATGCGTATTGCTGGGTTCGCAGCCGAATCACTCCACGGAGAACGCATGCTGCTAGACACGTTCCCTGTCAAAGAATTACAAGACTACTGGAGCACGAGGCCACGCTACGAGAGCACGCATGGCGTGGCGAGTCAAAACCACCCCGATGTCGATGCAGTCACGCGGGCGTTTGGAGAATGGCAGGTATCGGGCCCCGTTGGGACCGTGCCGACCGATGCGCCGCCGCCTTACAGTTTGGATGATATGTCTGCACAACAGACCCCTCGATCACAGCGGCAGCAATCAATGACGTCTGTGCCCTTGGGCAGCGCCGGAGGGACCAAGAGGCCACCTCCACCCCCGCCCGTCCCGGTAGGCACGCGACCCCCTCCAGGTCACTCATCCCTGTCGACCGCTGTGCAGGCCACGGCGGTTCCGCTGGCGGCAGCGGCCGTTGCGTCTACGTTCTCCGCTGGGGACACAGGGCATAGACGCCCATCTATACCTCCGCCAGTGGATATGTCGACGCGTCCTGTAGCACCACCACGACCGCCCCCATCGCGCGTACATGGACACGCGCCCATGCCTGAACCCGTTCCACAGAGGCCCGTGCCGGGACGCCCGCACCACGCATCCGTGCACTCTGTCGGTGCACGACCCGCGGATAATTACGGCCGCGGGCGGAAAAAGCACCGCTCGCACTCACGGTCGTCGGGGTCCCGCTCGCATTCGCACTCGCGGACGCGCCGGCGGTCCTCGTCTGCGCGACGCAAGGCGGGTTCACCCGTGTATGCGCAGCATG
>JBBPUC010000476.1:0-18518 GCA_038094375.1 Tubosaeta aff. heterosetosa
ATTACCACAGGGTTTTGCAGTAAGTACAGGATGAGTTCGTTCATTGAGATCACTACTAGATAAGACGAACGCTATCCGCCGAACTCGCAACCGGCGTCGGATACCGGCAGCAGCATCCGGACTCCGCAACGGACTCCGGCGGAGGAGTCCGGCGCCGGAAAATCCAAAGTTCAGACTTTTTGCCAAAGACAACCGTACCAAGCTGAAGTTTGAAACGCACGACGATGCGAATACTACTGATCACGACTACTGGTCACCGACTATATGACCACAACTTTTCGCTTTCCCCTTCTGTCTTTTTTTAGGTTAAGGTAACCTTTGTCCTACTCATGCTCGGTCCCCACTAGCGAACTCGGCAGCCCTCAAGGGCGTATGGCTATCCCACTGTGCATCTGATTTCACCTTGGTGGTTCTCGGAGGCGGAACGGCCATACACGTTTACACCCATTGGCACTGAACTCGCTGCCTTGGTGACCGAGTAGTATACCGTGCATAGGTTAGAAAGTCTAATCGGCCACCACCGCAACCCAGCGCGTGTTCCTCATCGTGCTCATGCTCCGAAAGGGCCCAGCCGGACAGCAGAACGAGGCGCTAGTATGACTGTCAGCTGCAGTGCGTCTGATTACCCTGCTCTCTGTCGACCCCTCAACCCCCTCTTTGGCAGTCTCTGGGCAACGATTCCGCACTCGAAGCTGCCCGTGTTCTCGTCGTATCTGGCTGTGCAACGTTGACGTCCATCCTAAAGAACCTCGTCCATCCCGGCATCGACCACTTTACCATTCTCGACCACGAGCCCGTACCCATGGCGACACTGGCGATAGCTTTTTCCTTATTCAACGGCATCGGAAAGAACAAAGCAACTGAGGTCGTCCTGTTGCTCGCTGAGCCAATGACAGGGTCGAGGGCGTCGTGGACACTAGGACACTTGCTGCCGTGCTCGACACGAACCCAGAGCTGCTTACTTCCTTTACCATCGTCATCACGCAACCTCGACAATTCGCTCCAAAGCAAGCTTTCTTCTTTCCTGTGAAGCGACTCTTCTCGTCCACCCCTCGTGGCTGTTAGTTCCGCTGGTCTCTTGATCAGCTTTTTATCCAGTTCCATGAACACACCGGTGAGCCATCTCTGCAACCGTAGCTCCCAACCTGAGCATTCCCAGTCGTCGAAAGCCATTCCGAAACCGGCCCCCCTCTTCGCGTCGACAAGCCATTCCCAGCACTCCCCGACCATGCCTTGTCCCTCAACTTTGCCCCATTGGACTCAACAGAGCACGGCCATATCCCATACGCCATCATCCTCGCCCGCGTCCTCGAAGGGTGGAATAAACCCATATGCCAATCACCCATGCCCATGCTCAAACCCCCCACAGCGCGACGGAAAACCACTTTCGACGTCCACTGAGCGTTAAGAGTTCAAGAAATGCATCATTATCATGAAAATCAGGCCCGACGGAACGTGGCCCAAGCCCAAGCCTACCGCTGCTGGGGTGAAGCCAAGGTACGCCACCCGCTCCCATCCCCTTTGACAAGCCCGTCGTGGAGATGGTCCTCTGACACAAGTGAGGTTGTTGCCCATGCGTTGTCAAAGCAGCCCGATCAGAGCGCTGTGTCAACCCCACAAAAATCATCGATCATGATGCCTCATAGCGGTGAACGCTCGACCATAGCCTCGAGGTAGGTTCAATAGAATAGCGAGGTCCACCCGCATGCGAGAGGTTTGACAATAGCTTCGCGCCTCACACCGCCTCTATCTATAGATCTCGCCTCGTTGCGAACATCACGCCGGTTGGTGTCATCGCTTCTTCACCAAGATTCTACGGACTCACAGGTGGGTTGTATGCGTCGCAAAAGGCATTCCCAGGTGCGCGACCGCTTTCTCGTTCAATCCCTCTCCCACTCAATGCCAGCCTTATCGACCAGCGCTGCCCTCCTCATTCTAAGCAACCGAGGCAGTTTGCTGAGCAACCGCATCAGCAACCAGCCGAGAAGCGAGCGCACCTGTCTGTTGGCGATGCCGCCTGCACACCAGCATCCTCCTCACCTTCCCCGATATCTGGGATTCTACGTTCGTCTTTTTTGTCCTCAGATTCCGTGATCATAAGCGTAGACGACAGTGTCGTCTGTGCTTCCGACAAGCATAGCGCGGGTCATCAGCACAGAGAGACACTCTTGCCTGTGTACACTTCGCGCCGAAGCTGTCAAGAACCATCCCGATGTTGACGCCGTTGGCAACTTTGCAAGTTCGCGTAGTGAATACAGCAGTACGCTCGAGTGTTTCGAGCTCCCAAGCATCCGCACCATCGTGTTGATTGCGGGGGGTGTTCCTGAACGACAGGCACGAGAGATCTTAGCCAAGGTCCAAGAAAAGGGGGTTCTGGTTATCAGTCCCGCCGCCGTTGGTGGTATTAAACCTGGCTGCTTCAGAATCGGCAACTCGGGAGGGTAAGCTGGTCTTGTCGGTTTCTCGCCAGATACTCATCCAGCCTAGTATGATGGGTAGCATCATCGCCTCTAAGCTTTACCGCCCTGGCTCTGTCGGTTATGCTTCCAAATCGGGAGGCATGTCGAACGAGCCGAATAACATCCTCTCTCTTGTGACCAACGGTACCTACGAGGGTATCGCCATTGGTGGTGACCGCTATCCCGGGACCACATTCATTGATCATCTCTTGCGCTACGAAGATGACCCGGGTTGCAAGATGCTCGTTTTGTTAGGTGAAGTTGGCGGTGTCGAGGAGTACCGTGTCATCGAGGCTGTCAACTCGGGACGTATCAAGAAGCCCATCGTCGCCTGGGCCATCGGTGCCTGTGCCAAAATGTTCACCACTGAGGTGCAGTTTGGCTACGCGGGTTCCATGGCCAACAGTGATGCCGAGACAGCAGATGCCAAGAATCGCGCTATGAGGGCTGCTGGATTCGTTGTTCCAGAACCCTTTGGGTTACTTCCCGAGGTTTTGAAGAATTGCTAACCCGTTCGCTCGATTTCCTCTATATCGACCTGGAAAGCACTGGTAGTGCAGCGCTCTCATCACTTCTCGCAGACTGCCCGTCCTTCTGCCCAAGCTTGAAGGCCTTCTCCCTGTCCGTTCCTGAGCACGAGAAAGCATCACAGGCAGTCGTTGCATCGCTTTCTCACCCCATTACGCTCTACCATCACCTCGAATGGCTCTATTTCTATATTCCTACCAATGGGACCAAATTCATTTTCCATCCGACGCCTCACCGTTCCGCAGTGTGGAAGCGTTGGCTTTGAAATTATCTGATCTCCACTTCATCACAAACCTCCTACAAGCTGTAGGTCAAAAATTTCGTTCCCTTTCACTCAGTCTCATTTCCTAACCGGATACTGAAGCATTATCTGCATTTTTCACCGCACTTGTGTCTCAGCAGCGTGCATGCTCTCTCGAACCCCTTCTTCTCCATTTTGCACCCAAAC
This sequence comes from Tubosaeta aff. heterosetosa, assembly GCA_038094375.1. Lineage (NCBI taxonomy): Eukaryota > Fungi > Basidiomycota > Agaricomycetes > Boletales > Boletaceae > Tubosaeta > Tubosaeta aff. heterosetosa. The sequence continues at coordinate 3,436 of JBBPUC010000476.1, forward strand.
TTGATGCACACAGGACCCATACCATGCATGCACCCCTCTCATACGACACGCTCCGCCCCATCGCTTCTTTATCCCACCTGCGTAAGCTGGAGATAAACGTAGATCATTGCCTTTTCATCGACGATTGGCAGCCTTGGTGCGTCACTGGCGCTTGCTAGAGGGGCAGGGCTGTAGAGGTCACACGACCGCCTTCAGTCGGGCAAGCGCATCACCCTCCCGAGGGTACTATCGCTCGCCGGGTGCTTCCCGACCCTCGTTGCGCTGCATCTGCCTCTGGACGCAAGAGAAGCTCCCACACCAGAACCGATCACACGCTACAACACCGTGACAAGGATGACCTTTTGCGAGCTTCCCATCGACGACTCGCTGTCGGTGGCTAGGTTCGTTTACCGGTGCTTTCCAAATATCGGGCGTGTGTTTGGCGAATTTCATCGGCCGTCCCGTTTCGAAGATGTGGAGCCGTACAGGGTGAGGTGGGTTGAGGTGGATGGCTACCTCACCGAGTTTGAGCGTATCGGCGAGGAATTCTTCACATGTAGGTCACTTTTTACACGTCTGGAGAGACGTCTAATAGATTTTTGCCCTAGAGTCTGAATAGGCGTGCTTTCTTGGGACCATCAAGCGAACAGATGGTCGCTGCAAGCAGAGGCAGATGGTGGTTACACAAAATGCAACTCTCATGAGCACGTGGTGTATTTTTTTTTGGCAAGCACGCTCCGAAAAACAACGAGTGGAACGTGTTTCTTGCAGCTCAATCGATCTTGGTCGTCATTGTAACCTTTTGTACCCTGCATGTCTGCAGCTATTCATACTCAATTTCCGAGCAGCTTGGGCAACATATTGACGAGATCCATTCAACGTCCTTCCCACATCAGACATTCCATTCAATTCGTGATTGTTCCATAACCTACGATCGCACGCCTGTCCTAGGGTAAAGCCTCACCGCGGTCCGTTACGCCTTGGACAAAGAACCGGACTGGAGCCTGTCTATCCCAGTCGTTAGGAAGGCATGTCTGCTCCACGTAAACCTGTTCCCGCGTCCGTCGAGACCTGTCGTCCCGATAAACACCAGGTCTACGTCCGCAGAACCGCCAGGGTTGGGTGTGGCGTAGGCGTTGAAGTACGCAAAGTGGGGAAGCGGTGCGCGGGTGCATCCCGCACTAGCCATGCCGGTGACCGACTCCGGATTGTCGACCCAGACCTTGCCGATGGGAGCGAGTGTGGATGCGGTGTCCCAGGTAAGGACACCTTCGATGACATCGATTGCTGGCAGGCCCACAGGTACGAACTTGGCCTTTTTCTTATGTGATTTTTTCGGCGCGGGAGCGATAGGACGTCAGGCAGAGGTTAGCAAGACGGGGATGAAATTTCGCGTACCGGTCAGGACATAGCCTTGCAAGTGTCTGGCTGTGTGCTCAGACCACCAGGGCAGGGTATATGGTCAGCCACCTTTACGTACGCGATACCGACAAGTAAGGTCGGTCATAACGAGGTCGTTATTGATCGGCGCACCGAGAGGCTATCCAGCACCAGGATTGGGCATAGCCATCCAGAATCGTTGTCATCAGGACACAATTGAGTTGAGAAATGCGCTCTCTATCGACGCTCAGGTTGTCCAGCACCAGGCCTGGACCTTTGGGTCGTCGTTGTCGTGTTCTCGAGACGCTGTATACCTGCTATCTTCTCCTTTTCCGTTCACGAGAAATAAGGCGACCCCACGGGTATCATTGTCAGATCTGGGTTGAGCAACCCCTGTGCTGGTAATCGCCGGGTAAGAGACAAGCTTTTCGGACCGTCGTCTCGCCTGCAATCTGCGACAACCTCTGGGAGGAAAAAAGGGGGTTTTCAAAGCAGTTCTAACCATGTCCTCGATCGGACTAGAGGCAGCCCCCTTTTTATTTTTCTTTCGCTTATAGCTTTTCGATAAGCGCTTCTTGCGAGGTTCAGTTCCCGAGTCGTTCGTATCACTCCGGTCCTCACTATCCTCAGCCGAGTCCTCGTTCGAGGAGGGGCTGGACGAAGGTAGCTTTTCTTTTCTCTTCGTCGATCGCGCCTCAACTAACTTTCGACTTTTGGCCGCCAAGGCTAGGTCTCTGCGGGCGTTCCAGCCCTCAAGGATGGCTTTTTGTGCGTCCACATTTGCCCCGTCCTCATTGAGTCTAGCTTCTCCCCAACTCTTAGGGTCGACTCCTTTTTGTTTCATATCCGCGGTAGGGCCCTCGCCCTGTGACTCCAACGAGCCAGTCCCCTGGTCAAACCCGACCCGGGACATACGTTTCTGGTATCGTTCTTGCTCGTCGAAAGACAAGCCTTCCTCAGCTGCGTTGAGAATTTCTCTCAGTTGATGCTCGTCTTCGGACTGACAACCTGTAGGCGCGGGGTCCGGTTCTCGATGCCTCCCGCCAGGTGTCCCCAGTCTTGCTGGGGTTCCGACATCTCTCGAGAGATCATCCTTCCCAAGCACTATGGAGTTTTCCGCCATCCCGGCGTTTGCGTTAGCTCGCGGAGTGAAGTACTCGACGCGGCTCTTGGACAGATGGCCCGCATCGCGCCCGATGCTTTTTGGGTTCCCAAGGTCAGGCACGGCCTCCGAACCAGCGACCCGCGCTAGTTCGTCCTTACCGGCCTCTGCGACCGGTACGTCTTGCACTTTTGTTAACTCCTCTTCAAGAGCTCTAATTGGGGTTGGGACCCTGGCAGACGACTCGCTCATAGTGCGTCTTCTCGGACCTGCAGTCCTAGCAGACGGCCTGGAGGCCGCGCTTCTCAAGGTGTATCTTTGCATTTTTATCAGTATCTCTATTGAAATGAACTGACCTAGGTATTTCCTCGATGGGTAGGCGGATCCGGTTGGCCAAACCGGGGTCGTTCCAAGGCGCGTCGGGGAAAGGAAGGGTGGTAGAAAGTTTTTGTAAAAGAGCCTGTACGTTCAAAAATATGTGACGATTTGGTAGTCACGAAAGAGAAGAGGTTATCTGGCAAAGAAGAACGGGCTAAAGCGCTCGATTTCTATGAGACAACACTGGGGGGAGATCTACTACTGCAGCGTCCTTTTATCGTCTAACTAGCTTGGTTACCCGTGCTAGTCCGTAGTGAGCCGGCCGACGTGAGTGGGCTACTAGCTCTTTTAGGTATGATGGCCCTGCCATGATGGCTGCTGCCTCTTTCAGCTGTGTTGAGACGGTAGCGACAGAGGTGGCCCTGGGGTGTCATGGCATAAAGTTTCCGATGACATGGATGTTCAAGAGAACGTCCTGTACTGTACATACGTATTGCCATAGACCATTGTGTTTTTGGCAGTGCTCGACTCTTCATTTTGACTGTTAAGTTGCAGATACGAGCTGTCATACCCAACCTCGCGGGTCTCTCCCAAGGGTTCCAGCGCCACCTCATGCCTCTCGATCATCACCCGTCTACCATGTAGAGCTTGACCTATTCACCAGTAACCAGACCACCGCAGACAACAGGCGTTGCAGTCTAAAGCTGTGAGTATCAGGGTCTCTTGAAGCTTTTCCACCGTGCTCCCTGGAATAGAATCTGTTAGTCTAGCGACCAGTCGTAGACGGGCTGGTCACCAGGTTACTAAGAATCTGTAACTCGAGGGAACGAAATTCCGCCTTCAAGAAGATACCTGTCTCGCTAACCAAAAACCCAAGCCTCCTTCATCGAGCTCCCTGCCCCCATCCTGGGTTCTGCATGCAGGAGCCCGAACCTATGTTTGCCTACAATTGCGACCGCGATGACAGGCTATTTCAGACCCACCTAGCATTGACGGCAACCTTTTCAAAGCCCACAACCATATCCTCTCGAATAGGCTATGCTAGGGCACTAGCGCGACCCCCTCGTGCTTCACCATCGTCCTTGTTCATTCGATGGTCTCGGGTGAATCGGGGCGTGCACCCATACGGACAACAGAGAATTCCACGCCAAGAAAGTGTTGCGGGGCTTGTGGCCCGTCGTTTTCGTCTTTCAAATCGATGTCCAGCTGTCTCGGTGCTCGCACATCCGGTGGTTACTAACACTGATACCCACCCTCTTCCCTTCCCTGCTACCGATCCGCATCGAGAAGAACCGTACGAGTCTCATGTACTCTCTCTGTCTGCTTTCATTGCGCACTCGTTCTCGCAAGGCGGCTGGCTCGAGTGCGGCCAGTACAGCTTCGTTTTTGACGGCGAGTCTGGCATGATATAATGGAAGCATGACGCTTGGCGAGGTCCCAGAAAGGCGGAGCGCAAAACCTGGAGAATAGCTGCGACGAGACGGGCTTGCGCTCGGATGTATGGTCGGGCACAGGAACACTACGCGAATTCTAAGCCCACGTTGCCGTCTATACCGTGGTTGGTGACGAATTCATGCAGGACGAGATGCTCCATCTTGCAGCCGGGGTGCAGTTTGGTGTTATCGTCACAAGAAGTTTCGGACTGTACAATACAAACGATTTTGCCGAAAATGGCGCTGTCTCTTCGCTTTCTTCCTTGCGTTACGCCTTTTGCTCCATCGTCTGTTCCTCACTCGTACTTTGCCGTCGCCTCCGTGCGATCCCCATCAATACCGGTAAAAAACACCCCAGCAGCGCGATGAGATACGCATCAAAACGCATCAGAACTTTGCTCTGCTATCCACCAGATCACGCACCCCACTGAAAAGCACTGGTTTCCACCACTCATATTGGGAGGTGAGCAGGGCACCCGAGATGGGTCCACCTTTGAATTTGAGGCTGGGTTCTCGGACATGAAGGATAATGACGGGGGGCTTACCAACGAGAACGCCTATGCCGACAAGAGTGTTCCCAACCCCCATGCGGATGCTAGCCACCGTGAGTGCACAAGTATAGTAACCACGTAGGACGACGAACCCGAGCTCGGAGAAATCGCTGGTTAGAAGGGTCATGAGAGGCGCCAATAGGACAGTGTCTATTAAACGAACTTAGCTTCATCGCTATGCCTCGTGAAATAAAATAAAACAAAAAAGCAGCCGTAAATTATGCCGATGACGACGATAGACGGAATGTTGCCCAGTCCAATCACACCCAGCATAAGAACGGTGCATATGACGGCTGATATAAACCTATGATCGTCAGCCTGGCCGCACCAACACGGTGGGTGATGGGTCCGGAAGACAATCGCCCTACCAAACTCCCACCATTCAAAAGCACCAACTGAACGAGAAAGAGATCCGTCAGTTCTACGTGACTCATGGAAAGAAAAGCTCACCTACGGTGTGAAACGAGAATGATTCTGAACTACCGTGCTAGTTGGAAATAAAAGAGTACAAAGTAGAGCACGATTTGAAAGAGAAGAAGCCTTCCATGTTGAAGGGATCGTTTTGTCAATAATGGCACGGTACGCAGAAAAGCACACACCCGGCACCCATGAGGCAAAATGGGACATCGCGGATGATGCCCTTTCCAACGGATAAGTAGCTCGCAGCTTGTTTGGGTGGGTCCAAACGCGTGCGGATGAGAAGACACGAGAGGAGGAGGGGGAGCACAGTAATAAACGCAGCGCTAATCCGCACCCCATTGGCGAAACCTACGCCTCGATTGATCAGGTGGTTTCGACGACAAGGTCGCTGACGGCGCGAACCCACACACGGTATGCGCAGGGCCTACGAAGCCAGCGGACAGCTCACCCGACCCACCAGACACGCTGCTTGACGAACAAGCCGGGCACCGAGCTGGGGATGTGGTTAAAGAAGTCAAGATGGCGATGGCAGGCACAGAGGACGGCGAAGAAAAGATGGCGAGGGTTGCGATGGACAGAGTGACAGGTGGAGAGGTTCTGGGCAATGAGGTCACAGACGAAACCCCACCGGCAAACCCACCGCAGTCGAAAGCCAAGGGAGTGGCGACGACGGAGTTGACCACATGTGCGCAGTGCGCACCAGCCCAGATCACCTGCAACGGAAAGAGTCAACCGTATGGTGAAGAGGCCCACCGAACAAACGCGGCGAGCACGGCTCAACCGCAGACCACATCAGACGCCGAGGTCAGCTAGGACCAAGGCAACAATGCCACCGGCGAAGCGAGCGCATCGAGCGCATCGCATGAACACCCAGACACAACGCCGGGGGACCCTGAAGGCACGCCAGGTGACACGTGTCATCCAGACGTACCGCCAGAGCCACCCGACGCAGCTGCGAGCGCGAGGGAATGGGCCGGCGACCAAGGCGGCGAACTAGAGGAGTCGAGGGAGTCAAGGGGATGCGACGACAAAGAAAATGAACCGCATGGACCTACCCTACCACCGGACAGCGCAGAGGAACGCGCACAAGGCCCATGCGACGAAACGCACAGACCCGCTGCGACGGAGACCAAAACCGGCGACGATATCGTTGACGAGCGAACCGGAAGCGTTGCACATCGAAGCGCAGGGGTCGACGAGGAAACCGAGGGAGTGTGCCCGAATGCTCAAATTAAGGGGCGCGCCCAGACCAAGGCCAAAGGCGAAAGCGCAAATGAGCGCACACGACCGGCCGAAACGGCTGAACCAAACGGTCAGTGCGCATCACCAGGTGACGACAACGCACCTAAGCATCTGCACACACCTTCCGAGCCACCCGATACACCCGCTACACAGTGGGAATACCCCCAGAGCCTCGAGCTCGAGGGGGAGTATAAGGGATCTGCGAAGTGCGAGCTCAACGGCTTCGGACTTGAAGCAGAGAAAGTGGCGGCGGTAAACGGCGATGAAGACAGCCGAAATCGACCTAAGGAGCCGTGGAACGCATCAGTAAACTAGCGACGACAGCTGGAGCACCAGGTGGAAGGGAACTCACCTGAAGAGGGCCCAGCGAAGTTGATCAAGCCAGGAGTCGAAGCAGACGTGTGGAGAGCGTCGAGAGGCGTCGAGGACGCCGGGAACCAACCTAAGGCCGCAACAAATGCGTTAGTACACCAGCACGAATGGCCAGAGCGCCAGGTTGAGGAAGACTCGCCATGGGCGACTCCAGACGAGACGGTCGAGCCCGGAGCTGAAGCGGACACGTCGAGGGCGTCAGGGGGTGTTGAGGACGCTGTGAACACGCCGAGGAAGCTGCACGAAGCGCTACAGCACGCCAGCATACAGTCAGCATACCAGGTGCACCAAGACGCACCAGAAAATTCCCTGGACGATGCAAGCGGCCCGGACCACAAAACCAACGGTCAAAACGACTCACCTGGACACCACGGACACGCTCACCATGCCGATAGCACGCGCGCCAGCGAAACGAGCACGCTACGTCACCAAATCGACCTAGTAGGGAAGCTAGAGACAAAAGTCAGCAAACGCGGTCCCAAGTGCGAAGCGGACGCACCACGCGATATCCACAGCTTCCACAGCACCCACAGAAGTCCCGAAACCGGTGCCAGCATGCGCAAAGTCGATATAGAGGGCCAGGGGAGCAAAAGGGCAAGAGAGACGAAGAGGGCAACCGAGACAGCGAAAGCGCTGCGGATAGCGATGTGGGTCAAGACTCAAGAGTAAGGAGTGGGTCACAAACGACAGCACTGACCATAGAATGCATCATGCCGTAGCCATCTCAGGACACTTGGTAAACCACGCATTCAGACCCTTGAATGTTTGTCAAGACGAACGTCGAAGATATGCGGCGCAGTACTAACAAGGCTGCAGTAACAACAAGGGTCCTATGTCATCCTGTACCCATCAGATCCGTATAGCTAAAAATCTGAGAGCCCTAACTTTACCTTCGTCAGCATCCCCACCTCTCTGATCTCACTTTCATCCAATGCCATCCACGCCACAACCTCGCGTTATCCAGACCCGCCCTCAGAACCGGACCCGTCACCATGGTATACCCGACATGCCAGCTGCTCGTCGCAACAGTGCTCAGATTCAAAATGAGCGCATTGCCCGCGAGAGTATTGCCTCAGAGGCAAGGGAACGGCAGCATGCCAGTATCCTCCAAGCAGCAGCGATTGAGAACGAGCTGCAAGAGAATGTCAGTAGCTTACACCAGTCATTTACGGACCCTACCTCGACGATTAATCGCCAGGTGAGAAAGACTGCTGCCGTCATCAGGACAGACTCCGGAGCTAGGACAAAAGGTTCAGTTAACATACTCTCAAGAATGGTACTCCCTCACCAATGCCATAGAAAACATAGTATCCAATAGTGAGGGTACTGGAGATGACCCTATCGATGGCGACGGCTCACTAGCTGATGAGGGCGTCAGCCAAGGCGCTAAATCAGTTTCGATCTCGGAGGGAACGGTTGACCAAAAAGAGCATCAAGCCTACACGTGACCGTTCATAAACATCCTGCTGTGACCCCCAATGCACCTCCTGGTGGTAGCCTGCCCTACCTTGGTAGCAGGGGCCTCAAGAGGTCAGGTGCCCAGTTTTTCGAGTAAGTCACTCCACTAGATGAAAGCTTACTATACGGTTGCTTACTTTGTTGCCGTACTATAAATACACAGGTCATCTAGCTCAAAGTCGCAGCGAGAGCCTGAGAATGTGAGGCTGGCCAAGCAGGCCAAGCATACGTCGTCACCCTTACCACCAACTTCGAAGCCCCAGATACTAGTAGCCCGTGGCTTAAATCCGCAATTCCAAAGACAGGCAACACCACGGCCTGTGTGGCATGCTCAAGATCAACGTATACTCGATCAGCAAGATTCGGAGAGCGGTATCCAGTTTGGAGGGCTGCCAGGTGAAGAAGAAAGCCGCTTACCCTTGGGAGATGTCCAGAGAACGTCCCCAGTTGAGTCTTCAACCACCAAGGCTCGTACCAAGCCGGTAAAGGTACAAGTGGTAAGTCTAATATACCTGCCAGTGTGACGGAGGGTTGATTCCTATGACCATGACACCGTATAGCTTACCAGGATCGTGCCCCGATTGCCACAAGAGCACATTGCCTGCGATACTACCACTACCGACTCTGCTGTATCTACCGTCAGCTCAAAGGAACGCCTCACGTACCAGGACCTCCCCCCACGTGCACGGAAGATGTTTCGAACCTGCTTTATCCCACTAGTACGTCGGTGGGCTGGGACCATGGTAAATCCATGGGATACCGATGCGCTTCTTGAACCGATGTAAAAGATCTGGGACACGTTAGTCAAGGAGGAAGGTAATACTCTCTGGGAGCATATCTTCGAGGACAGACGATCAGTTATATAAAATGGTATGTCGTATTAAACCTGAGGTGATATGCTGAATGTTCTATGGTTCTAGACGATGCAAAGGATCTACGAATGGCGAAAATCATCTCAAAAATGTGGCTTCTTATGCAGTGGATCTCTTTTGGGCTTCCAATGAAAGATATCAGACGTGGCAGGAGCGGAAGGCGTATGTCAAGCTAGCGCTCGGCCCTAGGTTTCTCTTTCTATACGCCGAAACCAGGAAAGACAGTGAAGGCTCGCTCATGGCAAGCATGGCTGGTGTATCTGATCACGAACAGTACTGATATGACGCTATAGGGAGTAAAGACGTATCATGGACCTATTGTGCTCAATACTCTGGCTGCACACATCAAGGATATCGCGTCTGTCAACACATCAAGGTTTGATGAGCTGTTTCACTTCGGTAGCCCCATTGGTGCATTGATCTTGGCTGTGACAGCAGTATGGCCGTCGTCGTGTTGCTGGATCACTGCTAATCGCCTCATAGGTTGAGCGTGCGCTGATAAAACCAATCCATCTTTGATCCGTGCACACGTACCCGCCGTGGGATGTGTCCTGTTACTCAGATTCGTCGCCAGAGCGAACCTCTTGAAAGCCATTCACTCTACTTTGAAGTGCATGGTAGCGGCCCGCAGAAGATCGTGTTCATCGTGGGGTATATCACGCTCACCGATAACGCACGTCTCGGATTCATTCCGTCCACAGGCTCAACCTCTCTGCCTTTGCTTGGCTCCCAGGTGGACCACTTTGGCAAGCTAGACAAGCATTCCAGCCTCATCTTCGACAACTGCGGTAGGTATGAGTGGGGCTCCCCGTGGCCCGTATTCGTCAGTTCACCGTTTCCTGCACGGGCAAATTACTGACTCAGAAACAGCTCCAGCGAGATGGCGGAAGATACCCTTTGCCTACTTGATTACCTCCAGTGGACCGAACCTCGTAGCTTGCACGTTGTAGGCATACCTTGAGGTCGTATTTCTTGCGCTGATCATTGGAAAATGTTCCATCGGCGTATTCCGCCCGCGTGTCGTGCCTGTATTGAGATAATTCCTACGACAAGGTGGGACTGATCTTGAGTCAGAGAGGATGGCCTCATTGATCATATCTCCCACAAGCATGATCATTAAACTCAATTGTGAATGCACCATGGCGAGCGTTTAACATGAATGATCAATGAACTTCTACGAGTTATCTGATGCGACGTGACTCGATGCCTTATCAATCGTACGTACGTATGACCTCACCGATGGAAGATGCGAGAACGCGAAACGCTTGCTCCTTTGAGCATATCGTTAGTGTCGACAACCACGGATGTACCCGGACTTCTGTTCGACGCGTTGGGAGAATTGACTCTTTCAACGAGATAAGCCCGAACGCCTTGGTGGGTAATCGTATCGGCATGACAGGAACGACTCGGGACTGGCCCCTCTCCAAAATCGGCGACTCAGAGAGCAACAAGTCCGAGTTCAATCAAGTCGGATACATCCGCGGGTCATATCAGGGGCGATCCGAGATCACTGCAATACCGTGAGCCCCAAGTCATGTTCGGGCGAACAATAGTAACGAGGGAACAGTAACGGGTTCTAGATCGGATTTCATACAATTGCAATGAATGCTATCGAGCACGTACGGGAACACAGTCGCGATAGAAATGCAGGTGCGTGGAAATGAGCACTATAACCCTATCGAGCGGACAATACGGGATTAAGCATGCTGAAGGAGACGGAGACAGAGCATACATATTGAGTATGCAGAAAGGGCAATGTGCATGGGCGAGCATGCCCGGCTACCATCTCTATGAGTGGGACGGTGTCTTGTGGCACGACAAGCAATGCATTTACATAATCATACGCGCAAATGGAATAGGACTCACCTCAGTCTCCAAGGGCTGCGACTGACATAGGAATAGCAGAAGAATAAATGTCCAGTGTCCCTTCCAGTGGTAGAATTGTTGATCGTACGCTTGCATAGCAGATAATGAAAACCGGAATGAAAGGCTCCAAGTCATATGCATGATCCGGCCGTCTCCTCGGTGCATCCGATCCGGTTCGTCATATCACTACGCACGGTCACGGTGAACGAGAAAGCGCTGCCAAGGTCTATTTGCACTTACTGGGATGCCATGGGCTCCTTTCACACCGCAGCTCCCAGAAGGGCGCAATAACGAATAAATGGAAGTGTTATGCCCTCGTTCCCAAACGTTTTTCTCTGCGTTAAAAACAATCTCTGCATTTCCTCGAGGTTTAAACGCAAGAATGCACCGCGCTCTACTTATGTCTTCCGAGAGATATGTGGTCTACTAGCAATATTAGACCATCCAACCCTCCCCGCTGTTGCGCGTACCCGTCACGCGCTCCATGATCCAGTGCTGGATGAGCTGTGGGGTGAATTGTACAGTATTAACCCCTTCGTCCATCTTTTAATCCATTCTACATTCGGAAAGAGCCACCAGGTAAGTCCAAATTCCACCTTTTATTTCCTCTCTTGTAAACTGCGTTCCCGTTCAGTGCCCGACCGCAGCAATGGGCAGCTCTGCGCAGATACTCAATACGCACGCGATCACTTGGCATGTCCATGCTTGACGATCTGCCCGACGGGTTCCCATCTCTCTCTGACCCACCTAACCCTGACTCCTTCTTCCCAAATCTATGAGCTGTCGCATGGTATCCTAACAATCACTTGAAACTGTTACCCTTCTTCCGCCTTTTATGCGGTCCCGCATTGACTTCGCTATCTGCTGAATTCGCCACCGATCCGACCAGTCTTACGATGTTGGCCTCCCTGGGCGCCCTGTGTCCAAGCATCATTGACATATCGATTTCGGCAGAGAACCCCGCTCTTAATAATGGACTCACGAATGCCCTATCAACATCAGTTTGTCATTGGACCAACCTCGAGCAACTTTCATGCAACGACCTGACTGTATCGGCTATGGAACACCTTTGTCAAGGAAAGAACTTGGTATCATTAACTGCATGTGCTTCAGAGCACATGTTCTTGCCATCTTCTCAACCCAGCCGTTTTCAAGAATCGTGTTTTATTCGCCTTCAATATCTTCATCTATACGCTGCACAATTGTCGACCGCGACGTCCTGTTTAAAGGGCCTCCATCTAACGTTAACGGATTTCATGCTTGATGTATTCGACGCAGAAGAAGTGTTTCGACACCGTTTGGTCTAGGAGAGTTGTTTGTAGCTCTTACAGAGGCCTGCTCGTATGATTGCCTTGCCAGGCTCAGTCTCTGCCTCGTTAACTCCCATTTTCCTACCCCAGATTCCATGACTACCGTACGCGACGTCAGGCCTCTACTCAGATTTCGTCACCTTCGCCTCATTGTTTTGGATGGGTTTTCTACTTTCTCTTTGGACGACGATGACGTCGCAGAACTAGCTTCTGCTTGGCCACAGGTTGAAGAGCTCTCCCTCTCGAATTATGTCCACCACCCCATTGCGTCTCTACCGACCTTGCGATCACTCTTTCATCTCGCCAACTCCTGCTCTCAGCTGAGGGCACTGTCTTTCGTTGCCAACATGACAGACCTAGCTTCTTGCACTACTGGACGCGACATTCGCTCGAGCGTCCTTCATAACCTCCATCTGGGGAACTCTCCCATCAATTCACCAGCTTCCGTTGCGCGCATACTACATGTGCTCTACCCTGCACTGAAGGCAGTCGATCTGAGTGTCTGGAATAAGGAGCTGCTGAGTCGTCTTGCCCGGCGAAACCGAAACCAGCACTCCTGGGGAGTCAACATCGAACTTGCAAACCTTAGGATGGCATGTACAGAGAAAATGGATTCCAAATATCTAGTACAGCTATGAAATGGTCTTCCATAGTGCTGTTGAGTAGCACCATGGTGCAAGTTCACTTCAAGTGTGGTTCTTTACACCTTTCAATAACACTCGTTTGTTGTATTTTCCCGAGCTGCACATCTCTTGCAACAAACTATGCCGGTGAAGTGATGCATTCGACACAAACAGAAGTTCGCTATCCAATACAACGCACCTTGAAGGGTAATATCCTCTCAAACGTCCACTAGTCCAGGAACACTTGATCCGCTTGACATCAAAGGGTCAGCGCTAATCAAATCCAAAGAAGCTAGAGCGAACGTTCTAAAAAAGGCAATTTGCTCTTCAAACTGACCACCATGCATAGCATCTACGCGCGCATCATTGGCCTGTCCAGTCTGTGGACGACCTGTATGATGGTCCTGCTGGCGTCTATCGCATTGTCCTCGTTCTTGTTTACGGCCAGCCCGACAGGGGAGGTTGAGGTGGCGTCGCTCAAAGTGTCTGTGCCCTCTTTGCTTGGGCATCTCGTCCACTGATGTCACGACAGATACAAGGCCAAAGCCAAGCGGTACCCGTTCAAGCAAGAGGAAATTGGGTTCGTAAAGTTCAACATCACGGCTGGTGAGCGCTGCTTCCATTGGTGCAGTATCGCATGTTGAGGTCGTGGATTCATTTCTCTGTTGCCAATTACCGCGGTGGCAGACCTCCGTCTGCTTTTCAACTGGAACACGAAATAAGTGTTTGTGTACTTGGAGGCCGAGTACATGAACGGCCAAGGGGTGAGTGCTAAAGCGGGCATCATTGGGCTTAGTCCATCGTGCAGGTGAACAATTCGGTCGTGCTCTGGGACCAGATCGTGTGGTGAAAGGAAGATGCAAACATTGTACAATCGTCCAGGAACAAGTATAAGCTCCGAGAGCTGTCTCAGTCATTCAAGTAAGTCACAAGGAGGGAGGTTTCTGCATGGTGTTTCGTCACGGTTGCTGACAAAGGCGCCCACATTTTCAGTCAAGTACAATGTGATGCTGTATTTGCTGAGGTATGGGGAGGCTGCACGAACGAGTGGGCACGAAATGCCAGATGCGCTCAATGCGGTTTCGTAGTTCAGGGACGAAAGTGTGAGGGGGTTCGCCAAAAAGATAAATTAGAAAAAAAGGGTGGTATGTAATTGAGATCGCGATGGCTTGCACTTTCACGTCAACTTCATTGATCACTTACGACATCGCCATGCTATAAACTCCAGACCCACGCAAATCCACTTCCCATGTTCGACGTTCAGGTGTGTCCCCTCCTCCTCCCCCCCCCCCCCCCCCCCCCCCCCCCTCAGCCCCTCCCTAGGTCCGCGTGCAGCGCTCCTTCTCCTTTGAGGAGCTCCAATCGGGCGCCTACTTCAATGCCCTCGACGACTCCGATCTCCAGTTCTACCGCAGGTACGGCCAGCCCGTCCTCATTCCCTCCCAGGACGAGGATCCCAACTCTGTCCTCGGCTCCTACCCCTGCGAGAACAACCTCCACGTAGCCCACCCCTCCGTCTACTCCTCCAAGTCGTACACCCTCCAGGACGCCCTCGGCGAGCGCCGCGCACTGGCTCAGCCAGCCCATGATTGGCACCCCGTCAAACAGGAACCCATCGAGGTACGCCATACCGTGCCCGGCATTCCGCTCTATTTTAACCCTTGGCAGGCCGTTCAGCCATACCTCAACCCGGCATTGCTGGCCATTGCCTGCCAGTCCCCGCCCCCATTGTCCGATGGTCTCCAGCTCGGCACCAGTCAGTGGGAGGGTGTCTCTAACCAATTGTTTGTGCTCAGCAAGCTCCCGTCGCCTGCCTCAACTGCGTTGTCGCTCTCGCTTTCTCAACAATATACCCCGTCTTCGGTCTGTCGTACTCGACGTCGCCGCTCTCGCTCTCCGTCCCCTCCTGTTCGCATGTCCTCCGGACCCCATACAAAACAGTCTCAGGATAAGAAACCGGCTCTGGCATGCTTCTTTTGCCGAGGACGAAAGATTGCATGTGGACCACCCCAACCGGGCAGCAAGGACAAGACTTGCAAGTGAGTTTCGTTTCATCCCGATGTCTGTTCAGTACCCTCCGGTTTCATGTGCTGCATTTGTCGCCGATTTCTAGTGCTAACCCGTCCTTTTCCCCAGTCAATGTGCTCGAAGGCACCT